>CAUYQV010146330.1:0-41227 GCA_963574575.1 Galagoides demidoff | reverse complement strand
ATGTGCACACACACATACAGGTACACGCATGCATATGCACACACACATACAGGTACATGCACGCATGTGCACACACACATACAGGTACACGCATGCATATGCACACACACATACAGGTACATGCACACATGTGCACACACACATACAGGTATATGCACGCATGTGCACACACACATGTAGGGGTGGGGTCCACTCCAGATAGATGGTTCTATGATAGATTTGGAGATCCTGCTTGTGAGAGACACGCCTAAGCTCTGGGAGGTGAATCCACACACCAGAAGTGACCATCGGATCAGGTGGTGTCCCCTGACCTTCAGAGCAGCAGGGCTGACTTCTTGGCAAGCTATTTTTGCAGAAATATTCATTCTGAGGGAAGAGAACAGGGGTGGGGGAATTCCTTGGAGGCAAGCTGCTTTTTTTTTAAACCCATATTCTTAGATGTTGCAGCCTAAAAAAGGTAAATTTGAGAAAAATAACATTCCATTTTGAATTGAGGAGAACTAGGAGGACCCAGGAAGCCACGGGCATGATGGGAATGAGGAGATGCCCTCTTTTGCCTGAGTAGCTTCACCAGATGCCTCAAAAGCATTCACATTGTGTTCTGCAGGGTATGTGCATTTGTGTCTCCTGATTTGTATTATAACCACTAAAACTAATGATATAAAATTACTTTGTCAGCAAGAACAGAAGACTTCTCCAGTTCAGATCTATTTAGTGAATACGTTATGAAGATATACTCTCAGGAAGTCAATTAAACCTTTCCAGTGGACGGCAGATAATGATTTAAAAGCCATAAGAGTCTCTGAAAATGCAACTTTTAACACATCTAAATGGTGTGGAATTTTCTGACAATGTAATTGTCATCCCATGAATATGAATGCTCCCTACGCGGAAATCAATTACGACCCAGCAACCAAGCTTTCTGTTTCAGGATCCCACACGAGATCTTACTTGAGTCCTCCAAAGTTCCCAGTGTGACTGGCCACAGTGAGATTGATGTTGGGTGTGGGAAGCTGGGCTGGACATGGGCTAAGGCTTGTCCACAGGTATTACATGTCAGAATTAAATCCCCAAGTCAAACAGAATTTTTTCTCTAGGTCTTTATATTCTAGTCAACAAATACTATATAAGGACCCACCATATGTTTAAGGGATGGTGGAGCTTAATGGCTCAGAGTGAAAATCCTAGAGCCACACTGCCCCATTTAGTTCCTGGACCTGCCACCTGTGGACATTGGGTGGTGGACACGGTCTCACTGCCTTTCAATGTGTTCATCTCTGAGGTGGGTTGGTAATGGAATTTAAAGGATTATGGAGAGGCTTAAAACCCATGCATCACCTACAAGTTCTGCTTCCATTCCAGATGTGGAAAACTGATAAGAGCGATGATATTGTTACCCCAAGAAAAAGAAAAAGGCAAAAAACATGCAACCCTTCAGAAAGCTGAGGGAACAGAAAACCCAAGGACAATTAGACCCCCAAGGAGATCGGGGACATATGGATTACGTCACACCCCTATTGGCAGGGCTCCGGAGAAACATGGGGCTCCCATATAGTTTTAATGAACCACAGAAGCCCACACGAGGGCTAGCTCACCAGCAGGAGCCCAGGGAGCTGCAGACACAGGACAGCTATTTCCCACGGCTCTGCACCAAGTGCTCCTGAGAAAGACAAGGGAAGGGAAGGAGAGTGATCCCTGATGGTGCAGGCCTGCAGGAGGGTCAGCCTGGGCTGCGGAACCTGCACAAAGCCCTCCTCCCCCCCCCACCAGGCTTTTTTTTTTTTTTTCAAAAAAAAAGCAAAGCCTGCTGCTCTGGGGAGGAGAAAAAGCCATCTGATACTGGGGAAGGATGAGGATGGGGAGGGAGGTTGAGTGAGCAAACAGCCCCAAACCCAGGAGCCTGTCACAAGACTGTCAGGGTCTCTAGTCCTAGAGGAGAGGAAGGAGCTTCCCACGTGAGAATTTCCACAACACAAGGCACAGTTTGATTGTCTGCCACAGAGAAGAGGGGCAGGAAGGCGGCACAGGCACGCAGGCCCTGCCCAAGACCGAGGCTAGGCTGGGCCACCACGTAGCTCCCTGCTTCCTACATCAAACCTAGCAAGAACTGGGTGGCAAACAGCAGTGCTGTCCTGTGGGGACGAGGCTGGGAATGTGCAAGGAGACTGTGCAGTGCAGGCATAAAAAGTTGAAAGCTGAGGATGGACCTCACGCATTCGGCACCCCAGCCTGAATGCTGGACGTGAGGAACCAGAGCCCCTGATACACCGAAGGTCACCACAGGAACCGCAAATCACAGACCCAAGCTGATTCAACACCCCACATTAATTGACAAAGAGGAGACAAGCCCGTTTCAGGGCATAGAAACCATATGCCTTGGTCTCCACTGTTCTACTTAAGATTCTTGGCACTTGTTATTGATTGAACAGAAATTAAAGTTCTAACTTGTACTACCTATCAATATGACCCTCTGGAAGTATTTGCAGAGAAAATCAAGTTAAAAGGAGGTCGTTGGTGTGAGTCCTAATACAATTTGATTATGTCCTTACGAAGTGTGAAAATTTGAACACAGAGATGGGTGCATAAAGGGAAGATGCTGTGAAAGACAGAATGTCGCCTGCAAGCCGGGAGCATCTGCATACACCAGACATTGATAGAGAAGCAGGGGACAAATTCCCCTTCATAGTCCTCAAAAAGGACCAGCTCTTAACACACCTCCTTCTTGGACTTTTGGCCTCTAGAGCCAAGATGCAATCGATTTATATTTTTTAAGATACTCAGTATGTGGCACTTTATTATGGCAGCCACAGGAAGCTACGATACAATGTACAACCAAAAATTACGAGGCGTGTGATAAATGAGGAAAACCCATTGTCAAGAGAAAAACAGATAAACAGAACAAGACTCTGAGATAAACCAAACACCGGAACTATGAGATACGGACTTTAACACGAGTACAATTAACGTGTTAAATGACCAAGTAGAAAAAGTGAACGCCATAATAGACGTGAGTGGAATGTTAACAGATAGAAACTAAATGAGCCTAATAGAAAGGCTAGAAATGAATCATCCCTTTAAAAGGTTCAGCAGGAGACTTAATATAGCTGAGAGAAGAAGTAAGGAACTTAGTAACAGATCCGTAGAAAGTAGCCAAATGAAACGTAAAGAGAAATAAGAGCAAAAAAAATTAGACCAGAGTGGTTAAGAGCTGTGGGGCAATATCAGAGAGTTCAATATATGATGTGTGCTCGGTATCTCCAAAGAAGATGTTAAGATGAAAAAAATGCAAACTGTGAAATAATTTAGAGAGATTTATTCTGAGACAAATGCATGTGACCCTCTTGGAGCACACAACCTTGAGAGGTCCTGAAAAAATGCACGGAGGTGGCCAGGTTTGGTTTTATATATTCACGGAGACAGGAGTTATGGGTAAGACCCTAAGTCAATATGTGAGGGGCATACCTTGGTTTGGGCCCCAAAGCTGGAATATTATTTCTAAGAAGGGAGAAGAATTATAGGTTATAGGTGGGTTTAAAGATTCTTTGATTTATAATTAACTAAAGAAACGAAGCTTTGTCTAAAGGTTTGGTTTGAATGTAAGATAAGGATGCCTGTTAATCAGAGATGAGTCACTGGTCGTTTATAAAAACTCAAATGATCTGTTGAGTAAATGGATGGCCTGTGGTGTAGTTTATGCTTTGCCTTGCAGGGCCTTGGGCCTGTTAATGACTTACAAAGGGCAGCTCCAAGAAGGGGGGTGGGGGCATGACGAGGTACATCTGACCTCCCTCCTCATGGTCAGCAACTCAGCTTCAGGACTTCAGAGGTATCCTTGGCCAAGAAGAGGTCTATTCAGTCAGCGGAGGAGCTTAAGATTTTATTTTAGTTCCCAATTGCCCCCATTTTGGACAAGATCTGTCAGAGGCAACATAGATGGCCAGACTTGTATTTGGTCTCACGGTTGCCTGGCTGGTGTGGCTCGCTGCCCTGGGTCCATCCAGGCCCTCAGTGGGAACTCTGTGGCCAAAAGAGGACTTAGGAGTCAAAAAGGCTTTCAGACAATTCAACACTGTAGGCCAGACAGGACCTGATCGCACTTTAAAACCTTCTAGACAACATGAGAGTATTGTATTCCTGGGTTTAGTTGAAAACTTGTAGTAATTTGTTATACAAAACAAAAGCACTGTTGACCATTTAAAGAATTTAGAGAATTTTTTTGTGCCACAATATTTTTAGTCTCTTTGGTAATTTGTCCTAAAGTGGCCATTAAGTTCTTGTTATGTCTCTATTTGCATAAACTCTGCAACTGAGAACAAGTCAACATAGGAAGTTATAAGTTTACGAGAAGCAGGAAATTCTTTGCGCTCAGGATAGATATTTGGGTCACGTGTCCCGAAAAGGGCAAAGTCTCTGATTTAGTCTTGGTTTGGTTTCTGTGTGACCATCCTTGATCTGGAGGGTCTAAACTAATTGCATCTCTCAAAATTAGCTCCTGACTCACACAACCACCTTTCCCCTAGTGGTCCCTGGGCCTAGTGGAAAGATGTGTGTGGTTTTAGCAGCAGGCTGTTTGCAGCTGGGCCCAACAGGATTCAACAGTTAGTAAGCTCTGGCTGTGTCAGGTAAACTTTGGTATTTGTTTAATATTTGTCTCGACTCTGGAAGACAAAACAGAATCAGTAATTTTAAACAAAAAGTTATAAAAATAATTCAGTCCCGTGTGATTATTATTTTTTCGATTGAAGGTGGTTTAGCATTCTTCCTGAGTGCATTAGCTTTTCAGTTAACGTTCTGGAGGTTTTTCTGGTCTGAATGGAATGATCTTGAAAGTCATCAGAAACCCATAGTCAACAGTACTTGCCAGCCTTTTCCATGATTTTCTTGAAGAAGCAAATTCTGGGCTGTAGATAAACTGCTTTTTGAGAAGAATTAAAGTAAAATAATAATTGTGGAGGACCCAAAACATCTGAGAAGAGTTAAGGGCCCTTGAACCCTTCTTGGGTCACTTCTCTCTCTGTCTGAACTCACTCCTGGTCCTCACTGGCCCCTCCCTCGCCTCCCCGTCCGCATCACCTCACTTGCTCATGTAAGTGACTTATCCTTCTCTTTACTGCCCCTCTCCTAACGTGATGCCTCCACAAGAGGAGGGAGAGAGTTCTGTCTTATTCACTGATGGGCCCCAGGACGAGGTATGGATGCCCATAACTGGGACAGGTCCAGCATGTCCTGGGCACTGTGTGAAAAGTCTAAAGGAAAGAGGGAGTACGTGCCAGGTGCTTGGGACAGCTTGTCACTGTGGCTGACACCATGGAGGACTCAGAGTCAGATACCACTGTGGAACTGGCCAGTGATGACAAGGAACCAACTCCTGAAAGAAACACGTCAGGGCAAATGAGGGGGACACTCTGGACACTGGATGGCCTTTGGAGCGTCTGAAGGGCACTGGGCTGGAAGTGAGAAGACCGAGTTATGACCCACCTCCATGTGACCTGAATGCCAACACTGACCCTCTCTGGACACGGGTGTGGCCTTCCTCCAACAGGACACTGGGGCCTGGGATGCAGAGGCTGACCACTGACCCTCCAGGGCTCATGTGCCAGGCTCCTTCGGAGGTTCTAGCCATGGCCACTTGCTCTTTTTCTGGAATATTAAAAAAAAGCTCAGGCTGCCTGGGAGCCACCAGCCAAATGCTTGTCTTTGTGAGAGGTGGGTCTCATTAGGTTAAGTGGCATTGCCTGGACCCCCAGCTCCTCGGGAGGACTCTTCAGGGAGGAGAGAGCTTGGGAAAGCAGAACAGCTCCAGGTTTTGATCCCAGGCCCATGAGTGCCCATTTCCTGGGGGCAGAAAGGGGCATGGGAAGCAAGGAAGAGGCTCCTGCAGATGGGCAGCCCTCCCAGCTGAGCCTGGGTGACACGTCTACATGGAGACTCTCACAAGGTGCAGGTCAGCAAGTGAGGGGAGGACGTGTAAACCCAAACAGTGGCATCGTGGTGGGTGGCAGCACTCAGGGCTGGGACAGTCAGTCAGAGCACCTGGGAAGGCTGCCTTCTGATGGGGAGTGTTAACTGGGACAGGCCCGGCTCTTTGTCCCCCGAGGTCCCACTGCATGTGCTCACTGGGGCTGCGTGAACACAGCCAGCTCTGACAGTTGGAGGAGGTCTCTTAGAGGATGGAGGGCGCCGTGTTTATTCTGGAGAACAGGTTTCCGGGAAGCGCTGGCTGATTCTCAAGCCCCCAGTGGAAAGCAGCCAGGCACGTGCACCACGTCTTGTTAGCAGCAGCTCCCGCACCGCCAAGCACATGACAAGGAGCTGGAGCTGGCGACGTGATCTGCTCAGGCCGCCACAGCAGGGCCACGGCTCTGTGGCTTCCATCTGTCGGACCCTCCCGCGGGGCTCCTGGAAACTCTGTGAATACTACCAGCCTGCTCTGGCTTCCACCAGTGCCTCTTGTGCAGTGAATGGTCCTGCTCAGCGGGCAGGCTGCTGTCTGTAAAGCACGCCTAGCACCCCGACCTGACCGTGAGTGCGTGGAAGGTGAGAAGAGGGGTTGTAGGATTCAGGTGGCCGTCTCAGCTGCCTGTAGGACAGCTGGAGCCCAAGCATCCAGGAGGCACTCAGCCACCCTTGGGGGATCAGTCTGCCAGCAACTAGCCCAGCTGGGAGGAGCCTGCTGTGCTCACGAGTGACCAGTCCAGCCCTTTGCTGTGCAGGACAGCAACAGCCAGCCCTGTTGACCCTTTTGTCACCCGAGCAGGGCTAAGATGGTATCTTAGGTAAGATGGTATGCATAGGAGCTGGGGCCAGCAGGGCAGAGCCCCCATTGAGATTCTGGGGTGACAGGAGGAGATTGTAATAGCCAACTCCGGGTATACAACTGTGGCCTGGTCAGTCCTCGCCGACAGGACTCTGAGTGGAGAGCAGACCCGAGGAGGGGGCCATCCACGGGAGCCCCTGATGGTGGATTTCCTTGTTTGTTTAGGATTCATCCCCACCCCCTTCTTGAGACTTTGAGAGGAGGTTAGGACATTTGTTGGGTTAGTAATTAGTGAGCCTTTAATTTTTTTAATTCCTTGCATTACAGAATTGAATTAGGAAATCACATCCTCTAACAGAGCCAGCTGAAGCCGGCCAAACAGCCCTCTGGGAAGGGAACTGCTGTCACAGACAGGAGGGCAGCTCTCCACACATCCTCCGCCTGCCTTTCCGTGATACTGACCCTGGGCAGAGCTTCTTTATTAAATTAAATTGCTCCTTAAGGGAAGTCTTTATCCAACACTCAGCTTCTGCAGTAAAATTACAATTATTATACAGACACAGAAATAAAGGCCCAGGGTAAACCATGTAATCTGGAACGATTCCCCTATAAGGCCATTATCAGCATTCTCCTCCTCACAATCTATAACTTCACGAGGGCAATTTTTCCCCTCTTTGGTTTCCTAGTTTGTGTGTAATACCCAGAATACAATACAATAAAACTCCTGATCTGTGATATTAAATAGGTCATAAAACTGTCAGCAAGAATAACTTATTTTTTTTAGCTGTTATTAAAAATGATATACAATTAAGGTGAACCATAAAAGATGATTAAAAGAGCTGTCCTCTATAAATTCCAGAGGGCTTGTGTTTTTGCTATTGTGTGCAAAATGGTAATGGCCAGACGTACGTTTCAGGGGGGTTGTTTCAGAGGAGACAGTCCAGAAACACATTACAGGATTTTTGCACAAACCGTATTTGTCTTTTACAAGGTGATAAAAGGCGCCCAGACCTGTCGGGGGGATGTATACCTGGAAACAGAGGCCCATGTCACCTGGCTGTCGGTTCTCCTAAGGGTTAGAGACCACGGCCCACGCAGCCAGGATCTTTCCTCCAATGCCTTCCAGGACTTGTGTGTTGTAGCTGTCCAGTTGTTCGGGGGTGGGAGGGGGACTGTTTTCAATATAAGAAGTAATGGGAGATGCATATTCTGGGTTATGAGCTAATCAGCTAACAGCAGGTGGCAGGTTGCTGCCTCCCTTGACCAGTCTCCCATGTGCCACCTGAGGGATTCACTTGCAGTGATAGTTTTTGCTTTATGGAATGACTGAGTGGTGGTGGCAAAACCTCTCACTTCAGCAACATTCTCCTTGGGACCACGGGGTGTCCTGGCCTGCGTGTTGGCCATGTGGCTGTGATATCTCTGCTGCTGGTGTCCAGCAGGTGTGACCAGTGAAGGGACGCCAGGAGACCCGACCACTGATGGAGAAGAGAGATGCTCTCTCTGCTTCATGCAGCTCTTAGGCAGTGGCCGGGTCACTTCTGCATCCAGCTCCTCCAGGACAGGCCTGATGTCGTTCCAGCTTCCTCCAGACCCCTGCATTCTGTGACACAGCCTCTTCCTTCCGAGCCTCCAGAGCAAGGGGGGGCTCCACTGCCTGTGTGATCAGTTCCCTGCACTAAATCCCTCCCATTGAGATACCCATGTAATTTCTGTTTCTTGATAAAGCTCTGACTGGCACAAGCCCAGTGCAAGGAGCTCATGAGAACAGAGCGATTTTAGTTGGGGCAGGGTTGGGACCTAGAGGCTCCCTGCCCATAACGGCTGCCACTCAGTCCCTCATTCTCCGCAAGGAGCACGATGGCCCTGATGACCCTCACGTCTGAGGATGGTGACTTGGAAACCTCTAGGCTGGAGTTTCCCTGTGCACAGAGCTCCAGCGGGTGCTCCCAGACATCACTGTTCTCTTCACAGAGCGTGGTGAGCTGTAGTGGCATTTAACGCCAGCCCAGGAAGCAGTCACAGTTATGCCAGAACAGGAAGATGCTCATAGCCACAGACAGGCCCCTGTGTGTGCAGTGCTGTTGGCTGCTGCCATGTGTAACCGGCCCCCGCTAGGCAGCCCTGAGTGATCATTTCCACTCTTGTTTTGCTGAGTGCTCAAACCCATTTGGGTCCAATTAGTAGCTGCCACCTGAAGGTTTAAGAAACATGTCTGGGATAAAAGGCTAAAACTGAGACAATCCTATCATTCATGTGGTTTCCCCTTTGCAAACTGGGAAGCCGCTGCTATTTCATCAGAGCAGTGCTTTGGCCCACCCTGGAGTCACAGCATCCTGCAAAAGCACATTTTAATGTCCTCACTGTCCCCTCCTGCCCTGAGTCTGAGCCTCATGCTGTCCCAGCCCAGAAGCAAAGACCATGATAGATGCCCTTCAGATGGCGAGAGAGCACGGCTATCAGTGACGCTCAGTGTGGAGAAACGGGGCCAGCCCACAAGCTGTCACGTCACCCGGCCATACACTGTCTCACTGTGTGCAGCAGATGCCAGCTCTGTGGCGTCAGTGGGCACCTTCGAGAACACTGCACCTGCCGCCCAGGTGGGCAGACAAGTGGACAGGCAATGGCAGCACAGGGTGGAGGGCGAGTGACAGGGAAATGCAGGAGTGAGGCACTCGACAGGGGCGGCTGACCCGGCTGTCAGGAGAGGCTCCCAAGGTGGTGCCAGGCCTGGAGCATCATAGGGGTCAGTTGGGAAGGTAATTTAAGAAATAGGATGACTGACCAAAGTTCAAATATAATGTCCTTGGACAGATGATTCATATAAAGGAAGAAACAACCTAATGACATGAGCCTATACGTGGGAAATTCCCCCAAATCTACAAAATACACACGCACACACCCTATAATTAATACACAAATCTGTCGCAGGATGTAAAGAACACATGAAACCCAGTTTCTCTACACCACTAACGAACAACACGAAAAGGAAACGGGAGACAGATTTATTCACTGCCACATCTAAAAGAATAAGATATGTAGAAATAGATTTAGCCAAGGCGGTGAAAGTCTTGAATACTTAAAAAAAACACGGCATTGAAGGAAGAAGTGAAAGACCCATCAGATGAAAAGGCGTCCCCTGCTCTTGGATTGGAAGTCCGAGTGTTGAGATTACCCAAAGCAATCTGCAGATTCCATGCAATCCCTGTCAGAATTCCAATGACCTTTTTTTGGAAGCAAAGAAAAAGCTGATCCTTAAATTCATAGGGAACTACAAGAGCCCAGACAGACAATAGTATTTTGAAGAAAAGGAAGAACAAAGCATGAGGACTCAGACTTTCTAATTTCAAAACTGACTACAGATCTATGGTAATCAAAATGGTACAGTCTTGGCGGGAGGATGGACTAACAGACTCACGGAATAGAATTGCGAGTTCAGGAAAAGAAACATACACGTAAGGCCACTTGAGTTTTGATAAGGGTGACAGAGGAATTCAACAGCGGAAAGGAATACAGTTGACCCTTGAACACCATGGTGGTTAGGATGCTGACCTCCTTTGCAGTAAAACCTCTGTGTATAACTTTTCCTTCCTCCTAAATCAAATCTTAGCCTAGTGTTGTAAGCACAGGAAAAGATGCTCAGAGCCCCTGGCCACGAGGGAAACACAGACCAAAACCACAGTAAAATGCCACTTCCCACCTGCCAGGATGACTAGAGTTAAAAAAAAAAAAAAAAAGGAGGAAAGAACGGTGTCGGTGGTGGGCATGTGTTGGGACTGGCACCCTTGTATCTTGTATGTTGCTAATGGAATTGTAAAATGGCTCAGTGGCTGAGGAAAACAGCAGCCTGGCATCTCCTCACAAAGTTAAACAGAATTGCTAGGTGACCCAGCAGATCCACACCCAGAAGGGTTGAAAACAGCCACTCAAGCGTGTGTTTGTCCATGAAGGTTCATCACAGCGCTGTTCAGAACATCTGGGAGGCGGAAAGAACCCAGACATCCACACATGGACGAACGGACACACACATGTTCTGTGACCACACACTGGAAAGTCATTCAGGGAGGAGGTGCTGACAGGTGCGCCACTCAGGTGAACCGTGACAACATGACAGTAAGCAAAAGAAGCCACAGGCCGTCCACGGATGTGAAGCATCCAGGAAAGATAGACGGGGAGACGGGGGGCAGACGGCTGACTGCCTGTGGCTGGGGTGGGAGTGATAGGGAACGAATGATTCGTGGGGACGGAGTGGGTCTTTATTCCCAGCTGATAAGAATGTTTTGGAATTAGATAGCGTGCCTCATGTTCTAAATGAGATGGAATTGTCCACTTTAAAAGGGTTAACCTGGGGATGGGGGAGGGTCATGGTGTCTGGCACGCCTCTTGGGGTGGGACACAACTATAAGAGGGACTTTACCTAACAAATGCAATCTGTGTACCCTAATTCTTTCTACCATCAATGAATCCCAAACAATAAAAAATAATAATAAAAGCATTAATTTTATGTTATGTGAATTTCATCCTAATCAATAATGAAAATATTCTAAGCACCAAAAGGAAGGAAAGAAGAAAGAAAGGAGGGAGGAGGGGGAGGGTGAGCAGGGGGAGGGTGAGCAGGGGGAGGAGGAGAAAAAGGATGGAGGAAAGGGAGAGTGAGCAGGGGGAGGAGGAGGGGAAGGATGGAGGAGGGGAGGGTGAGCAGGGGGACGAAGAGGGGAAGCAGGCTGCAGGGCAGGGCTGGACAGTGTCCTGCAGGCCTAGGGAGACAGAGCACTCAGGCTTCCTCAGGAAGCCACAGAGGCTCAGGGTCCTGCTCAGGTTCATGAACATGTGAGCCCTGTGCGTGGCCTGGAGGAGGGAGCACAGACCAGACTTTGAAGATAAATCAGTTCTAAGACTTCTGTTTCTTATCTTTGGCAACTTTCTTGCTCCCACCTGCCAGAGTCTGCCTCTTTCCCCCCATCTGCGACATCTCCACATGCCTGACTCCACTGTTTTCCCTTTGAGAGTCTATGTATCTTGTAATGTGAACTAACATTCCTGGTTCCAGCACCAGATCCCCACCCCTGAAGCCCAAGTGTCCCTGCCCTGACTCTCAGTGCAGGGTTGGGGGTGCCCTGTTGGCCCCACCTGCCTCCCGCTGCCCTGTGTCCTCATCAGAGAGCGGGCAGCCTCAGCCTACCTGTCTGACTGTCCCATGATCACTGTCTCTCTTGTCCTTAGGCTCTCCTGACTTCTCAGCTTCTCTTAGTCAGTTAGGGTTATGTATCTACAGGAAATGACTAGCAGTTCAGAAATTCATGGCATCAGAAGGAGAAAACTGATATGAAATGAATGTCCTTCCCTGGCCAGAGAGGCCACACTCACCAGCGTCTGCCCTCAGTGGCCCTGACCACAGCGAGGGGACATCAGAGAAGGAGGCCTCCTCGGGGTGACTGTCAAGGACGATGGGCAGGTGCTGATTCCACGTCCTGCTTCCCGGTGATCAGCACTGAATGGACAGACAGGACCTGGGAAGGAGGTGTCCCGGCTTCAGCCTCATCCTGGAGGGTCCACTGTGAGCTTTCCTCCTCTGTAAAGTGCTGGGCTGAGATCACCCTGTAGCACCTCCTGCTCTGGGTTAAATGGTTATTTGTCTACTTACCAGCCAGCAGAGCCAAGGACGCAGAGAGCAGCCTCCTCCTTCTGCGTTCTCCTGGCACACAGGCAAGTTTGGCCAGGTCCTGCCCTCATCTGGGACCTGTAGAACACCTCTGGAACCACTACTGTGTCCATTTCTGGGAAACTTGCATAACACAGAGGTTTCCACAGCCTGAGAGAGAGTACAGCTCAAATCTGCACTGTCCAGAGGTCACTGGTTCAGGTCCATTGAAATCACGACCCTAAGTCTGTGCTGAGCTGAGGAGAGAGGGGCTGCTCCCACCTGCCAGCTGTCCATGCCAAGCTCTCCACCCCAACCCCACCCATGCGCTCACTACCACCAAACCCCCCAGTGCCACTGAGAGGCCAGAGGTTCCAGGAGGAAGCCCAGTTGGGCAGAGGTGCTGGACCCACCTTCAGAGGATGAGAGCAGAGGTGGGGACTCAGGAGGGTCCATAGCAGGAGGCACAGACCTTTCCTTGAGGGCTCTGTGGGCAGCAGGAGGGCTGGTGCTGACAGGGCGCCCACTCTCCATCAGCAGGAGGAAATGGGGGATGGGGAGCCTGCCTTCCCTGCCCACCCCAGCGTTTCCTCTGGCAGTGGTGGGGTCCAGGGTCATGCCATGAGTCTGGTGAGGAACCTGAGTGACGGGGCCATCCAGGGGACAGGTGGGGAAGCCCAGATGAGCCAGTGCACAGGGCAGGGTGTCTCAGGTATGTGTCCCAAGGCAGAGCCCGGCCATAGTCAAGGCTCAGGTCCAGCCAGAAGCACGGCAGATCCATCTGTCCTGCTGAGCGATCACAGCCTCTCTGCTGAGGTTTGTAAGCATTCGTTGGGGGATTGGATGTGAGGTGACAGGCGGTCAGCACAGAGCCCTCCCACCCAGACACTTCCCGAGCTCGCAGGACTAGTGAAATGGCAAGTGGCCGATGAGGTTGCTTCAAGGTGGGCGCGTGGCAGCCCTTTGAATCCCCGGCAATAACTTCAGGAAAATCAGGTTCCATGAGTGACAGGGGCAATCTCTGAATAAACAGCCCCTAAATCCAGGATGATGAATTGCCCTATAGAAGCATAATCCAGAAAATGACATCCAGGCGGACAGAAGTGTGGGCATCCAGGCTGACAGGGAGCCTCAGGTGCGAGTGAGGTCTGCGGAGGGTGCATGGCCCAGAGGGACAGGAGGGAGGGAGGGGGGAGGGAATCAGTGACTTCAGTGGTGGGGTAGCAGATCAGGGCATGGGGGCTGCCCAGAGAGGGCTGCCCATGACCAGCAGAAACACATCAGAGGGGTCAGGGGCGACCAGAAGGGGCAACCAGATGGCTGAACCTCACTTGGGGACAAAGCATCATGGCCTGAAGGGGTGGCTGTTACCCCTACATAGGACCAATTCTTTCCAAAGCCCCCAGCACACATGACCTCCTCTGAGCATGGCAGGACACTAGCGTGGTGACCTGGGAGATGGGCCTGTTTCCGTGGTGGCAGCTGATTCCTAGCAGCACCTGCTGAGTGTGGTGCGGTGCCGCTCTCTGTTACGCCGACTCAGCCCCGATCGACAGTAGCGCCACTGGCAGATGCTGCATCTACTTCCATTTAGCAGAAGGGCAAGGCGTGGAAGGGGGCGATTACTGTCCCTGTGTTTTGTGGTGTCCAGCCCAGGGGCTGCCTTTTCACTCCCCACCTGGGCATTTTTCCATGCTCCAGCCAGCCGCTGGGTGCTCTGACCGCACGCACCCTCAGGCTTGCCCACACGTGGTCTCGTGGCCTCCATACTCCACTGACCTGGGATGTCATATTTGGAGTCGTCACTCCAAGAAATCAATCACTTTGTGCATGTGGCAACGGAGCCCTGGATGTCCAAGTTCCTGGTGGGGCACTGGAGGGTAAGGGTGCAGCTTCTATGGGACTCTCACTCTCTTTTGGCTCTGTGGGGCAGGTGTATGGTTCGCCAGCAGGATCCCGGCCACAGGCATGATGTGTACAGGGGAAGAGGTCAGTGGGACATTGTGGATATGTGGTTCTCAAGCAGAATTCAGGCCATAGGTGTGATGTGTACAGGGGCAGAGGTCAGAGGGACTCCTCAGTTCTAAGCAGAGGCACCATCCACATGGGGCCTCACGTAAGGTGGAGAGAAGGAGTAGTCCAGTGGCACAGCCAACAGTTGGGGGGGCAGCAGAGCTGCTGGAGTTGGGGCACCCACTGCCGCCAGCCAGGCCACACATTCTGCCGTCTTTCCTGACAGGCTCCTCTTCCTACCTGCACCTAGGTCTCTGACCCCCTTCCTCAGGGGTGGCTGATGGCAGAATCTGGCCATCCACAGGGCTCTCCACAAGCTCTAGGCACTGCTCCTGCTGAGAACTGGAATCTGCCCCCCATACCCTAGCCGACTGTGAGCAGTGGGTGGGCTGGAAGGGCCACGTGTGAGTTCCAGCTGCAGCCTGGGGAGGACTTGCAGCTCTGGGCAGCCCTCTGGAACCCGGCCGGCACATGAAGAGTCCTCCTCCGGCTGGAGTGGCTGCGGGGTGCCCAGCCCCAGCCGCGCTCCTGCCTGGAGGCCGACACTTGAGTCATCCTGGTGACTAGTCACCTCGTCACCACTGCAGACGCAAGGGCACCCAGCTGAGCCAAATCAACCACTAGGAGCATGGAAAACAACAGAGGTTGTTTTAAATCTCTGTTTGGACGGATTGTCACATAGATGGGCGAAGCACCTGGGTAGGGAGAACGCTGGCCAGAAAGAAGAGAGAAAGAACGGTGTAGGGGGAGCGCGATGAGAGATTAAAATTCCTTTGAGCTGCGTCCAGATAACAGAGAGCCGACTATATATAGGGACTCCTCTCGGAGAGGAAAGTATTACGTTCCCGTCTTTTCTCTCTCCACTCACAACTTCAGTGTTGAGTTGTGTGAGTTACATAAGCCCTTTTGTATAGAACAGAAATAGCCCTCATGCGAAGTGGCCAATTGAGTTATTTATGGTGTTTTAGCAGCTAGTTTGCATAGCTCTGCAGTTGGGCCAGATGATTATTCCTCAATCAGCTCACACAGGCACGGAAGGAGGAAAATAAAATCAAGGGCTGCACAGCCGATGGGTAACCACAAATAGATGCAGCCGGGCTGCACCCAAAGTGGGTCCCGCATGACTGCCCGGGCCTGAGCCACACCAAAGCCAGCCCTCGGGTGGCCGGGTCTGGCCCTGTCTCCTTCATCGCCCACGGTGGGAATCTGGCTGCCCTCGCTGATATTTCGATAAGCAAAGAGAGGTTGGTGAATAAAGAATAGTCCGGGTTTTATCTTTTCCAGTTGATTGAAAAGACAAATAAGCGGGTGTCGGTTTTCTCCCTTCCCCTGATTTTGGACCTCAGGTGTACACAGCTGGGCAATTATATGCTTCAGCTCACCACACACTCCTGTGATTGCCGGGCCCCTCGCGTTCTATTTTAGCTTAGTTTCGTATTTCCCCCTTATCGTTCACCCTCAGTCCCATGTCCGCCCCTGCAGACACCAACTCTAGCGGATTTTATGTCTGTTCAGATGTATGTGGGCCTGAAAACCTCAGCGTTCTTTTGCGCACTGGCCGTGCACAGTCTGCATCGGCCTAATCCCTGCTCCCAGCTGCTCACATCTGCACCCGGGAACCGAGAGCAGAGGGAGAACAGCTCAGAACCAGCGTAAGGAAAGTGGCGGTCAGTGCCTTCATGCCCTCACCTTCCCAAGCACAGTTTCACACCTTCTCTTTGCCCCTCAACCTTTGGCCCCTGCCTCCCCTGATGTGCTCCCTTAGGGCTCATCCTGATCCCCTTCTCACTGGGAGTGAACCACCTGTGGACCGGCCTGTCTGCCTCTGTGCCAGGAAGGAGACGCTGCCTGTCCTCCTGTTAGGACAAGCTGGCCCTCATCCCACCCGAGGCTAACCGTCCACCTGCGCCAGCTCCCCTCCCCTCCCACCCTCTCAAGGATGTTGCCCAACATTTGCTGCTTCACTTCCATGAGCAGAGGAACCTGCAGTAATAGCCCCTGTTACTCCCCAGAAAATGTCTCCATTCCACGGACACAGCCAAGGACCTTGCGTTGTGAATGACAATGCCAGGGTGACAGCAATCTGCAGACATTATCCTCTGGTTATCCGGCTTCCATTGTTTTCTGCTGTAAAATCTAAAATTGATATGATTCCTTTGTTTTCGTTTTGAGTTGTTGATAGTCTGTTTCCTCTCTCTTGTTTCTTTTATTACGATTTCCGTATTCTTTAGGTCTGGACTATGTTTCACTTCCTGCCGCTCCAGACTCACTGTGCTTTCTGAGTCTGGGGATTGCATTTTGTTTTTTTAATTTATTCTGTGTCATTTCCAGCCATCATCTCTTTGAATATCTTTTCTCCACATTTTCTCCATTTTCTCCTTTTGGAACTCCTATAAAATGTTGATTAGACCTTCTCATTCTATCCTCGGCATCTTTGATCTCTGAGTCTCTCATTCACATTCTCTGTCTCCCTCTGTTCTGCATTTTACTGAGTTAGTTCAGACTTATTTTCCAGTTTACTAACTCTCTTTAGCTATGATTTCTTTTTAAACCAGTCCACTGAATTTTTAATTTATTTTAATTTCCATCTATTTGGTCCTTTTTTGAATTTCTCTAAACATTTGGACAGTCTCATTTGGCCATGGCTTCAAATTCTTTATTTAATTTTAAACAGCTATATATGCATGTGTGTGTATATATATATATATATGATATCATATACACGATAATCCACACACATAAAGTCTCTGTGGGCCTAATTATGCTGAATATGATTTCTGCCAACTCTAATGCATGGTCCCTGGTTCCTTCATATGCACTTTAATTTTTCAATTGTGTGCTCAGGTTTGATTTATTTTAACCCGTGGGAATCTGGACTTTTAATGCATTTCTCCAGAGAGAATTCATGTTTACTTCTGCCTTGCACCTGAGGGCACTAAAACCCAGCACCTTGTCCAGTGTTCCCTTAAAAAAAAATAAGATAATATAGTGCTTTCCATATGTTCAGACGCTGTTGTGTTTATACCAGGTGTCCTCAAACTACAGCCCACGGGCTGCATGCGGCCAGCCTAGGACATTTATCCGGCCCGCCAGGTGTTTTTGCTGCTGCTGCCTGTCCTGTTTAGCGGCCAACTTGTCCTGGGCCCACAGTCCGGCCCTCCAGTGGTCTGAGGGACAGTGAACTGGCCCCCTGTTTAAAAAGTTTAAGGACCCCTATCCTTTTAAAGGTGGAGTATGGAGGAATGGTGAGGTTATTCAACTTAAGCAAAGTTGCTCAGATTGTTGAGTGGAGAACAATGGCTTTTCCAAATTGTATGGCTTCTTTTGGGGGAGGGGTTCTGGTTTCTATGCCATTCCTTGGGAAGAAGGCATTTTGGTTTCTGTGACTTGCTTAGGTGGAAAAAGAAGGATGGGGGGAAGGAGGATTCTTCTGAGGCCTTTCCAGTATTTTTCAGTTCAATGTACTCAGCAAACCAAGGTGTCACACTTTGGGGTAAAGTGTTCTGAGCCACAGTGAAACCCTGTCAAGAGTGCTGCAGTGTTCACGGAAAGCACAGACACAATAAAGAAGAAGGAAAATCAGTCACATATAAATGTCTTTTGGCAGTTTGATATATTTACTTCTATGATTCTGGAAGGCCAATTTAGGTATTTATGTTTCATATTGCTGGGATGCAGTGTTGTACCTTTGCCTATAGGTGGTGCCACTGAACAAATATGAAATATTTAAAGGCACTATTTATTTTAGACTTCAACCTTGAGTTTCTGTAATGTAAGTAAATATTCTACCTCGGTGCTTTTGTAATTCTTGCATTCTGAACTCACTTGAAATAACACATACAATTAATTTAAAATTGGTCTAATTCATGCTAATGTGTACAAATATGCACAAAATAGAAATAGCACTACTATTTGTTTTCTCACCACAAACATTCTGAGTCAGAAATTAAACTTCATCACATCTTGGGTTTTGGATCAAAATTTGAGAGGATCTCTTTGCTCTGTTTCCAGCTCAGGTCTTTGCTATGTCTCTGTAATTGGCATTTCAGATTCTTGTTTTGAGATGCAAATCTCTGCGGAAATCCCCCCAACTCTTGTATCTCTCAAAGCCAAACTTTGAAAGGATATGATATCTAAGTGACTTGGCAGGGGCAAGCTAGAGTAGTTACAACCTGAATGTGGAAATTCTGCTCATTAACAAGTTGTTAAATAATTAATAGGTTTGTGTTTAATTGCTTCTGTGTATATAATCTTGCTTTTTTCTGAAAACCATCATTAATTTTCAGTTAGTTCCACTTGAAGTAACAAGGCCTAATGCTTCCAGTTGAAAAAAATGAATATTTATGAACACTCGCTCTATCTGAAGCTAGAAGAAAAACAGGATTATTCAGTTTCTTAATGTTTGGAAAGGAGTTGGTGGGGGAGGGAAATTGGTCCGTTTTAGTCTCTGGCAATATGTTTATTTGGCAAGTTTGGATCTCTGACCCCAGCTAATTTCTCTAGAGAGCTTGTTAAATTTTATTTTCGATGGAAATTCTGTCTTTAAGGATTCCAGTTTTCTAAAGACTGCACTTAGGACAACATAATATTCTCACACAAATGGATCTGTGGAAATGCTGATTTGGGTATGCTCACCAGGGGGACAACTTCTGTCACTTGAGCACAAGTGAATAGCTCTAAGAAAGTTCAGGAGTGTGAGGCTATAAGAGCCCACAGTCCCTCGGGGCCAGGACCTCTGCAGCTTGAGTGGCAAACAGCATCCTGAAATGCAATTCCTGGGCGGGCTTCTGTTCTTTGCCCTGAACCCTGCAGTTGAAGAAATGGGCACAATTGGGCTGGATCTCTACCAGTCATCAAAACAAACTCAACCCATCTGTAGGGGACAGAAAGTGGTGGGGGACTACAGGCAGTTTTATTTTCTTCTTCCCAGCTTTTGTGTTTTCCAAATTATTTTTCTTTATTAAGTAACATGATCAAACAAAACAAAATCCACTCGCTGTAGCTCCTAAGGAAAAAACACTCAAAAAGCACGTTGTCTGAATTATTGGGTAATGAGTTTTGCTTGCCTGTTTCATTGACTGTTTTTGTTACTCGTTTATAGCTGGAAGAAAGCCCATCATTCCATGTGTGCGTATCTAACCAGCATGTTACTCAGTTTTGCAAATTTTTGACTATTATTAAAATAGTACCTTATTGAATGTGGTCTTCTGGGACTTGTCTTTTTCACGCAACATGATGTTTCTGAGATGTTCGTGTTGTTGTGTGTATCCTGTAATTCATTTCCTTTTAGTGGTACATCATAGGGACTTGTTTCATAATATTACGCATCTCGGAAGGACCCATGTGGTTGTACAGCCGTAGTTCATTTGCGTTTAATGGTGCAGTGTTTGATTGTGTAGACAGACTGTAATTTTTCTTATCCACTCTCCAGTTGATGAATAGGAGTTCCTGGTTCCTTTGCTGATCTGAACTGTGCTGGCTCCTGACGTATCTATGCAAGAATTTCTTTAAATTCTGGGACCTGGGAGTATATCGCTAAGTTCCCACACCTGTGCCTATTCAACTTTACAAGATAATGCCCCATTGTTTCCAAAGTAGCTGTACGCACTTACATTACACTGTCTTATCAGTTTATTAGTTGCTGCCAACCCGGTGGAGGTGAAATGAGATGGTCTCTCCATTGTATCTTAATTTGGGTTCGCTCGGGTACTAAGGCGGCAAATTACCCTGTTGTCAACTGTGCACACGTGTTTCTCCGGGAAAAGGATAGTTTGTGTCTGATGCACTTTTACTGTTGGTTCATTTCTTTTCTTTCTTTCTTTCTTTCTTTCTTTTTTTTTTTTTTTTTTGTAGTTTTTGGGCAGGGCTGGGTTAGAACCCGCCACCTCCAGCATATGGGGCCGGTGCTCTACTCCTTTGAGCCATAGGTGCTGCCCGTTTCGTTTCTTTTTGTCTTATTGACTTAAAAGATTTCTTCATATATCCTAAATACTAAAACTTTTATTATTTTCAGTTATAGGCACTGGAAATGCCTTCTCTCAGTTTTTAGCTTTCTTTATGGTATGTTTTGGTAGTGTTGACTGCAAAGTTTCACAATTATTTTTTAAAGTATTTATTATTTTGGTTCTGTTTTATGAGTTTCTTACCTAACTCAAACTTTTTATTTGTGTGTGTATATATATATATACATATATATATACACACACATACATAATATATGTATAATTTATTTATTTATTTATTTTGAGACAGAGTCTCACTCTGTGGCCCTAGGTAGAGTGCTGTGCTGTTATAGCTCACAGCCACCTCAAACCCCTGTGCTCAAGTGATCTTCTTGCCTCAGCCTCCCGAGTACCTGGGACTACAGGTGCCCACCATAACACTAGGCTAGTTTTTCTACTTTTAGTAGAGACCAGGTCTCCTACTCAGGCTGGTCTTGGACCCTGGAGCTCAAGCAACTCACCTATCTTGGCCTTCCAAAGTGCTAGCATTATAGGTGTGAGCTACCGTACCCAACTCATATTTTCTTTTAAACATGTTTGAGTCCTGTAAAAAGTTCTTTCAAGCTTTTTACTTGAAAGCTTTACATTTATTTGAAATTAATTTTGTGTAGAATGTAAGGTAGATAGCCTATTTCACTTTTTAAAAATATAGATAGCCAATTGTGCGAGCACTATTTACTGAAAAGTCCCTCCTTGCCCATTACTCTGCATGGACACCTCATTTTTTCCCTGTGTGGGTCTAATGCCGGGTTCTCTGCACTTGACGCCTGGCTCATTTACCCACCTGTGTGGCAATCACATCATTTTACGGCCGTGTCCTGGTAGGCATTGATGTCTGCTGCTGCAAATATTTCATCTTATTTTTCATTTTCACTGTTATTCTTGGTATTTTGTACGTCCACGTAAATTTTAGAATCAATTCGTCAAGTTCCATAGAGTCCCCATTCAAATTTGGATTGGACACGCCTTGTACCTATAGACCAATTTAGGGAGGATGGATAACTTTTTGATGTCCCTTCTATATACATGGACCTATTGCAACTGAAAAGAAGAAACTATTATGAAATAAGACTAGAAAACAGCAAGCGCATCTAAACAAGATTTATAAAAGACACATCCTGGAGAGGGGCTAGATAGCAAGATGGTCACAGTTTAGAACCAAATTACTGCTTTGAAAGATAAAACAAGTCACTCTCCGATCCCACACGCACAAGAGAGAAACAAAGAGAGAAAAACTTAGAGACACAGACAGTGGATCTGAAAATAAAATAATTACCTAATAACGGGCAATCCAGAAGTAATGAAGGAGAAGAATTTTTAAAAAATAGCAATAGAAAAAAATGACCCAGTGTTGAAAAGCCTCAAGTGTCAAGGTCTGTCGAACACTAAGCAGAATCAATGTGAATGTATATTTTAACTTTTAACCTGCATTTTAAACATTCATTTTAGTGTTCATGTAACATACATTTTAAACATTGTTTCAAAAGTACATTTTAAATTTTAGCCCTGAATATAGCTGGAATTTCTGAAATGTAAGCTTAAGAAAAAAAAAAATTCGATCCTGAAAGTGTATCATGAAAAGGGAGCGGGGCATGTTCAAAACAGCAAGAATTACTCCGGCATCGGCTTTGGAAGAAAATACATTCTAAATACTGAAACTTTTTTGTTTTCAGTTATAGGCAAATTGCTAAACAACAGCAAAGGCATTCTGGGGCCTCTACAGCTATCCCCAACTTCGTAGGGAAAGGGGCCTTGAGTTTAGAATTGTAAATTAAGCTAAATGATCAGTTGACAGAAGACAAAATAATCTCCCAAACGGGCAGATATTTTTAAAAATTATACAACAGCTAAAATGTTCCTGAAAGATAAACCATCAAACAGGCGTACCAGGATAGCTCACATGGAAACCCAGGCGGACGGCTTCACGCAGCAGGACAGACAGAGTGACGCAAAGACAGGCAGACGGCAAGTCGGTCCGAAGCTGCAGAATGCCGTTAATGTTGCTGCCTTTGTTTGAATGAAATAAGAGGCTGTCATGTTAAAAAAATCACCACAATTTGAAACTACAATCTGGACAAGCTCAAAACCCAGATCACTAGAAAGAAGTCCATTCCATGCGTTGTTTTTACATGAAGATGCTGTAGAATCTAATTCACTGTGGAGAGGGGAAAAAAAAAAACTACATTCGTTAGCAAAAAATTCAAAGGCTATTGTTAGTTTACCAGAATTACAAACTTCTGGGGAAAAAAATAAGAACTAAGAAATAAACTTAATGCAGTAAATTTCAAGAGGGAGGGGAAAAAAAGAGAGCTTGGAGTAACAGGATAGTAGGAAGGAAAGAAAATAGAATTTCAAACACTGTGAAGGAGTTAAAATTGGGCTGATTTCCATAAATGAAACTAAAACAAAATAAAACCACATTACTAAACGGGAACACAAGCACATGGACAGCTACTTGAAGAAGATAATAACAACTTAAACATTGATGGCATTATTGTTGGGGATTTAAGGACAACTGAGCCGGCTGCCTCGCTGCACCTGTCAGCCACCGCTCACGGGCGCTGCCCGGGAGAAGGGCTTTGCACCAATTATTCCATTTAACATCCACAAGAAATTCATGAGCTCAGTGGCTTTATTGTCCTTTCACAGATGAGGAATTTGAGATTCAGAGGAGATGAGCAATTTGCCAAAGATCATAAAGGTAGCGAGTGGGAGAGCTGGAAACCAAAGAATTGAAAGTTCTGTACACAGCCTCTTGAGGACCGCACTTAAATTGTGCAGCTGGGGTAAAGGTTGCCTCTCCACTCGGCTGTCCTGTTCCAAAGAGCCTCTCAGCACGTTCTTCAGGCTGCAAACCTGAGGCCCAGGGACAAACCCCTTCCCTTCTCCCTTTTGTTCCCCTCTCCCCTTTCCTGAGGCATCACTCCCAAAAAGGGAATCTTCCCTTGGTTCTCAAGAAGATTGCCCCACAACAATCTGACCATTCTAAGGGTGATGGGAAAGATTACCTATATTTCTGCCTAACAAGGGTACAAGTGAACTTTTCTAGAACTAGAATATAAATGTGTTGATACAATGATTAACCGAATGAAGTGAAAGTTATGTTAACCAGCTTGATGAAGGTGTTTCAAATTGTATATGAAACAGCACAATGTACCCCATGTTTGCATCAATGTACACAGAAATCAATTTATAAAAAAAAAAAAAAGATCAGATATGGGTGAGACTCAAGGCATGATTCATCCTGAGGCAGATTCCTCTCAGCTGTGAGCCGAAGAATCAGAACAAGTTACATACTTCCAAAGTACAATGATGGAGTAGACATAGGAAAGACATTCTTCTTCCAAAAAGAAGTAGCCAACAAGGAAAGGATAACTGGTCCCAAGTAAGTCCAAATCCAATGGGGAAAATAATTTCCTTGTTATCAATGTCCAGAGCCCTGGGCCTACTAGGGTGGGGGACAGGCCCTAAAGATCTCAGACAACCTCATCTCTATGGCTTTACTGGTTTCAGCCCACCCAGCAGCTCCCATGGGTTGGAGTCTTGTGGTTGCAGCTCTTCTATAAGTACATGCTGATGGTTCCATAGTTGTGAGGTCTTGGGAGTAGCCTTACATGCACATCTCCACTAGGCATGCCTCTTACTCTATGGCAACTCCAACTCCACATTTTTGCTTGGCACTGCCTTAGTAGGGGCTTTCAGTAGTGCTTCTGCCTCTCTACCCCTATGCTTAGTCTCTATCTGGGCCCCCAGGCTGCCTGCAACATCCTCTAAAATCTAGGTGGAGAAAGCCATGTCCCCATATCTCATGCATTCTTCATGCCCATATTGCCAAGGTGTTTATAGCTTGTAACTTATGAAGGGCATGTCAAGCTGCACCTGGGCCCACCTGAGCCATGAATACAATGGCTAAGGAGCACTGCACCTAAATGCAAGGAGTGAAGACCCAGGCAACTCTAGACAGTGAGATCACGGAGCACACTCTAGGCCTTTCCCTGTAACCATTCTGCCCTCCTACAGCTCTATGTTTGTTATGGGAGAGATAGCCATAAAGATCTCTGAGATGCCTTTGGGGTCATTCTCTCATTGTCTTGATGATTCCCTTCTATCCTTAATAATCTGCTTAGCAAATCATCAGTTGGCTACATCATCTCACATTATGCAGTTAAAAGCAGCCATGCAGAAGCCTGAATGTTTTGCTGCTTGGATAGTTCTTCCACCAGATATCCTGGTTCATTACTCTTAAGTTCTCCATTCCAAAAATTTCTAAGACACAAACAAAATTTTATCAAGTGCTTTGCAATTATATAAAAAGGATGACTGTTACTTGCATTTCCAATACCTCTTCTTCATTTCTGCAAGAGACTTCATCAGACCTTTACTGCCAATATTTCTATGAACATTCTAGTGATGATTACTTAACTATTCAATCTAGGCTTTTTTGTAGCCTACTCCCTTAAATTCTTTCAGCTTCTACTAATCACCCTGTTCCCAAGCCATTTCTATATTTTCAGGTATTTGGTATAGTACCAGCTACAGTTTTCAGTACTGTTTTTGTGTCTTAGTTTGTTTTCTGTTGCTATAATAGAACACCACAGATTAGGTACATTATAAAGGAAAAAGAAATATTTCTCACAGTTCTGGAGGTTGGGAAGTCCAAGCACATTGTGCCAATATCTGGCAAGGGCCTTTGTGTTGCACCATCCCTTGGTGGAAAGCAAGAGGTCAAGAGCAAGACAGACAGGGGTTGGGGATAAACATCATCCTTTTATTAGGAACCCCTCCTGCAATAACTAACCCCCTCCTATGAGATAATGGCATTAATCACCTCTTGAAGATCACACTTCTTTTTAATTTTTGTTTCTATTTTTAGTTGAGATAGGGTCTCACTTTTGCTCAGGCTGGTCTTAAGCTCCTGAACTCAAGCAATTCCCCTGCCATGCTAAGATTATAGGTGTGAGCCACCATACTAGGCTCCATCATACCTCTTAATACCATCACAATGGCAATTAAATATCAACATGACCTTTAGAAGCGACATTCAAACCATATCACTGTGTTTGTTTACATGGCTCTGAATCAGAAGCGTGAAGCACATTAGCTATAAGCCTTCTTGAAACCTAGGCTCAGAAGTCACTGGACAACTTCCACATTACACTGGCCCCAGCAAGGTACCTGATCAGTATAGATTGAAAGGAGGGGCGGTGCCACAAAATTATGTGGTATTTTTCTCAATGTACTGCAACTGAGGACATTAGCCTCACTTTATCCTGTTCCTAGTTTAAAATTCAATTAAAATTCCAATTGTCTTTTAGTGTTCAAGGAAATTGAACTTCATCTTTTTCAATCCTCATCCTCATCTGTTGTGCCATTATATTCCTGTCAGAAAGAGGCCCTATTCCCATTTCTAAAATGAAAATCCTCAGGCAAAATAAAGCTTGATTTTGTTTTTAAAGTAACCATTTCCACTATGCTAAGATTCAAAATTTCAAGTTCTGACTTGCTAGTTTTATACATAAGCAAAATCTATTTTGCTATGTTAGTGTCCCCACTTTCTTAAAAAAATGCCATTATCCTTTATTCTTTTGTTGACAAGCTTTGAACATTAACCAGCAAACTCAAGAATGTAATTATTCTTCATTCTTTGGTTTGCATGGTCCAGGGTTTTACGTTCTGGCTGCATAGCTTTTCTTTGGAGACATATAAAAATGGGGCTAACGTTTGCATCATAGCAGCTCCCATATATGCTCATTGTGCATTCAAGCACAAACGATCCTGTTAATAAAGTAATGTTGAAAGTGAGCATCCGTGTGTGTTTGTGTGTGTTATGTTATGGGCCTAGGGGGCAGTGAGGGCTAAGTAGCAGGGGCCTGTGTACAGGAAGGTATAATAAATAAGTTGAGAGAAAGCTAACTTATGAAAAGCAAAACCAGAGAGATTTATCATAAGATACATCTGCCCTGCTTTCTGTGGGCAGCTGCCCAGGTGTGTGAGACGATGCTAGAAAAGCAAATACAAATTCCCCCAAGCCTCTCTATAAACCCCTTTCATTCTGGGTCATCTATCAGTCTCTGCAACTCGGGAGCAGCCTCCATCGGCTGCTTGCTGTGCGCTTCTGTTTATATTAGTTTTCATCCTGTTGCCGAGAACCCTGTCAGAGGACGAGCAAGCCATATTTACCTGTAACGGCCTCACACTGGCTTGTGATGCCTAATCTCTTTTATTGATCCTACTTGCTGGTTTCTGGAGACCATTGATTTTCCTGGCTGTCAGTTTGTGGCCTTGCCTCCTTAATGTTTATTTAGACCAGCCTCCATAAATTGCTTCTGGTACGGAAGGTGAGGGAGGCAGCGGGAGGTCAGGGGTGTGTGTATACCTGTCCATAAATATAAATCACAGCTTTTGTTCTTTGCTGTTGTTTGTGAGCACTGTTTGCAAGGTGAATAAAAAAACGGAAGTATTCCACTAAAACGTGGGAAGCCATTATGAATTCCCCAGTGACTGTCTTTTTTTTTTTTTATTATTACAGTCTAGGTTTTCAATTTTCTGAGTCCTAATGGCACTGCTTGTCTACTCAAACATGTTTCTTTTTGTTACCGTGGAGGAAGAAAAGAGCAATGGCATTGCTTGTTTGCCAGCACCGAGCTATGTTCTGAACGCAAGTGGGTTGGTCTCCCCTTCCCACTTACCCAAATTGCCTTTCATCAGCACAAATATATATATATTCATAAATTTCGCTCTTCCAGAAAAAAAGAAATGAGAAAGACTTTCCTCAGCACTGGAGTTGACAGTACCCGGTCGAACCACTGAACCAGCACAGCTCTTCATAATGAAGCTTATAAAATTAACTATGTAGACAAAGGCCACGACTGTTATAGAAAAGAACTTTTAAGTTATGGGGCGGCTCCTGGTCAGCCCTGTCCTAACAGGGGGTCGAAGTGTGCGGTGCAGAGTGCTACTGTATCTGCAATATCACTGACAAGGCCGATTGAACACAAGGCAAAATGGAAAACAGTCACAAGCAGGTGGCTGCTCTGTTATAAATAATTCAAGGGCACGTCCTGCAAAATCCAAGAGAAAAGCCCCACAGCTCATTATAACAGTGAGTTGGTAGCCTGCTAGATCCTTAAATCACTAGAAAATGTTTTGCAACAGCTAAGAATTTTTTTTTTCTTGTCTGCGGTAGTAGATATCATAGTCACTATGAAGTGACAAGTGGTTCCCCTGAGGCAGGGAGGACAGCAAGGCATAGAGGAGGGGCAGCCTGGGCCACTACTCTCTCCGATGATGCAGAGGCATTGTGTCTGTACACGGTGCCCAGAATAAATCATCAGGAAAAAGAGAAGCCTCCTCAAGACAGGAATAGAAGTTCCTTCCGGAAAACACCTTATGGAATAGTTTGCTTGATCTAGCTGTCTCGGTTTCAACTTCACTATTTCATACTAGTTAATAGTCTAGGTCTACCCTACTTAACTAGCCTTGCTTTCCCCTTCTTCCCTGGTAATGCTTCTGTTATTGTCTCATTTTATCACCAATAGTGATAGCCTCTTAATTATATATGCTGTCCTTAGTTTCTACCTTTTAAATCTCTGAACTCCTTCATGCAATTATTAATATTCATCATTATGACCAAAGGTTGTCTATTCCTTACCGATCTTATAGCAGGTTGAATCTATAACATAGTGCGGTTACTTAGCTTTGGAGTCTGCATTAGTAGGGGTGGGTTCCTTCAAACTGCAGTAACAAGCCTCGAATCACAGAGCTTAACCAAATGAGGGTGTATTTCTTGCTCACAAAGCGGGGCACATCTGGAGCTCTTAGTGGTTTCCTTCCTAGCAATGTCTCCAGGCTCCTGCTACTTGACAGGGAACAGCGTATGAACAATCACGCTTTGCATTCTACAGACAGATTTAGAAATGGAGCACAATTCTACTTTAGAATTCTTTGTTAATATTTGGGCATTTTTAAAATCAGACATAATTGCCTCTGATCTCATCAAGTCTAAAAGAAATTCCAGACTCATCAATGATCCACACATTAAAAACTTCAGAGTTGGTTCAATGCCTATAGCTCAGTGAGTAGGGTGCCTGCCGCATACACTGAAGCTGGCAGGTTTAAGCCTGGCCTGGGCCTGCTAGATGACAATGACAACTACAACTAAAAAAATAGCTCGGGCATTGTGGCAGGTGCCTCTAGTGCCAGCTACTCAGGAGGCTGAGGCAAGAGAATTGCTTAAGCCCAAGACTTTGAAGTTGTTGTGAGTTGTGATGCCACAGCACTTTACTGAGGGCGACATAGTGAGACTCTGTCTCAAAAAAAAAAACAAAAAAAAAAACTTCAGAACTGTCAGAACTGTCTGGGTGCCCATAGCTAAGTGGTTAGGGCGCCAGCCACATGTTCCAGGGCTGGTGGGTTTGAACCCTGCCAGGGCCTGCTAAACAGACAAAAAAATAGCCAGGCATTTTGGCAGATGCCAGTAGTCCCAGCTACTAGGGAAGCTGAGGCAAGAGAATTGCTTGAGACCAAGAGTTTGAGGTTTCTGTGAGCTATGATATCAAAGCACTCTACCAAGTGCTTTTTTTGTCTCAACAAAAAAAAAATTAAAGAAACTTTCAGAATTATAAAATATTATAAGAGCTATGACTACATAAAGATTTTAGAAATCAATTATGCAAAGTCACTGCAATTAACATTAAAAACAAATGAGAAGGAAATATAGGCAATATATAATACATATGAAGAATTAATATTGCTTATGTAAAAAGAGCACTTTCAAATTAGTAAAGGAAAAAAATAAATAAGCTAATAGAAAAAATAATCAAAAGCCATAATTTATTTAGTCAAAAAGAAAAAATGAATAAATAAAAATAGAAAAATAAGCCCAATATTTCTATTACATAGGATCATGCAAACTAAAACAGTAATGAGATATAGGTTTTTGACCTTAGATAAATCAAAAATTTAAAAATAATATGGCTGTCAAGGTTGTGCAAAAAGTCTCTGGGGCATCCTATTGGTAGGACTGTAAATCCTATCTTCCTAAAGTGTAATTTGGCAGTGACAATCCAAAGAAAATGTACATAACCATTAAGCCTTCAGTGCCAACTCTGGGAATCTATTTTATTCTTTCTCATGTACAAACGGTGCATGATGATACACTATGATCACAAAGGTATACCATAATCAGCAAGAAAAAATTTTTAAAAAAACAGAGAAAACCTATAAGAAATGCTAAATAATTATAGCATCACTATATGTGTACTATAGAGTATTATGCAATACTAAACAATTCGTGTAAATTCACTTGCACTGATATGATAGAATGTCCATGAATAACATTGGGTAAGAAAGAAAAAGAATCAAAGAAAAAAAGTACACACAATCTCATTTCTGAAAAATATAAATAAGTAAAATAATTCATATATGCTACTTTGCATGTGTATAGGGAAAAATCTGGAAGTACAAATCTTATATTGACATTGGGCGTCATTCTCTGGCAGGGGGCTTGGTGGCTCTACAACTGCTCATACTGTGAGTGCTACTACAGCCACCAATCCTGCCGGCCAACATGGTCAGGTGAGGCGGGAAGCCCTCTCCCTGGACCAACTCATCTAATTCCCCCTGCACGCATCTGACATAAGTATTAGTAACTTTCCTATGCACAGATCAAGAAACTGGGGCCCAGAGGCATTAGTACCCTGACGCAGGAAAGGAAAAAAATTTCAGTTTTAATTTCTTAAGTTTCTATTCTTGTCTCCCACTTAAATCTCCACATAGCTGCTTTTTAACAGGTGATCATGTTAAAAACCTGAAAATCAGGTCATTTACTCCTCTGCACGTCACCTTCTTTATCACACTCCTGTTCCATGTCTCATCTTTCCTTTTCAGAATGAAGTCTGATGTCCTTGCTGAGGCCTTGAGGTTCTTGGGTTCTGCTCCCTCTTCTACCTCAGCATCTGACAAGAGGCCACATTTCACTTCTCATTCTTCCCTGCTCATTATCCCAGGAGCTCACTTTATTAAGGCCCTATTCAAATATCCAACCTTCTACAGGCTGGTCTTCTATCTCATTTCACATATGCCTTACAATGCCTATTACATGTTTATGCGTGCATTTATTAATCTTCTGTTTCCTCTGCCGGACTGTAAATTCCAAGGAACAATGTTTCATTCCAATATTCTATATCCTTACTTAGAAAAAGTATGTCACAGCTAGTAGGTGTTCCTTAAATATTTGTTGAAAAAATGAATGCCTGCTTAAACACACACATACACAAATACTAAACTGAGTTAGTACATATTAAAATTAAGATTAAGCGGTCCAAGAGTATGTGTGTGCCTATGTGTGCAAACTGAAAGCACACTTAAAAGTTGTTTAGCATGGGGATGTTCAGCAGTGTGTGAACAAAACACAGGTTTTCTTTTCAGCAATCAATTAGAATTAATTTAATCCATGTTTGGCACTTCATTTTGACTCTTATTACCCACAGCGAAAACTGGGAAAAAAAATAAAAGGAAGTAAGGAAATATCTATGTGGAGGTTAGGTCCACTATAAAGAGGAGTCCAGCAGCCTGGAATAATCTCCTGCAGCCACATAAAATTATGTGACTAAATAAAACTATACCTGAGCAAAATACGGATAAATACCTATGAAGCTAAATGATTTTTTTTAACTCATTTAATAATGAAGTCAATGTCAACAACTACGTTTTTTCTTAGCTCTACAAGGCTGTGATTCTAACTCATCTAAAAACTATTAATACAGCCCTAGTTTTGCAGATGCTGCATGTATCAGCACAGTTTGGTTAGGAGAATGGAAGCCACTGTATGTATTCCACTTATAAAGGGTTTTAGTGTAAGGGACTGGAGGTCTAGATGACCTTAGGGAACTTGGGAAGCCAAGTGTATGAAGCCCATACTGATTTCCTCAGCCTGAAGCTCTCAGTCACCTGGCTCTCCGGACTTCCCAGGAGGCTGCTACAGTTCTCATGAAATGCTGGGAATTTCCCAGCTGTTTCAGTCTGTGGCAGCAAAAGGGTGGTTATCAAGAGCTTACCAAGAAGTCCTGGTGAATCAAATCCCACACGTCTGGAGAGAACCACTTCCCAAGAATATTGGCCTCTCGTTCCCTTCTGCTTTACAATCCTTGTACAATTGCCTCTCATTGGCAAATGCTGTCATTGACAGAGCATATTCTGGAAATTGTTCTGCCTTTCCTCCATAATTCAGAAAGAAATTGTGGAGGGAGATGGTGTTGATGCTGAAATGGCAACAGGTCATCTGGTGCACTGCCCTGATGGCCTATCTTTTTATGAAGGAGCTAAGACTACTTACTTCCTCTGACTAAGAACTTTTCAGATATTACAAGTTTTAAAAATACCCACTAGCTACCCACTAGTTAAACCCTCCTCTGATTAAGATTGTTCCAGTTACTAGAAGGTTTATAAATACCTTGATCATTTTCTCTTCGTGTATATGCATGTGTCTATGCAGGCATTAGGCCAGAAGTTGTAAAGTGCAAGCTACTATGAGTTTTTTCCTTTTTCTTTCTTTTCTTTTTTTTCTTTTTCACCTACAAGGTGTCTCTTTTTTGATCATGTAGGTGTATATTTACAAATTAGGAAATTCCACATAAAAATCTCAATTTATATTTTTCTTTTAAAAGCTGGAAATCAGCCAGCCCTGGTTTCTATTCACCATGATTTTTGGATCCAAATAACTGTTGCCCTTTTAAAGACAGCAGGAACTTACAAGTTTTCTATGCTCCTCATTTCTCAGAATGTTTTTTGCACCTAGTTCCATTTGCTCTTTGGTTTCACTACCTCCCTGGGCCCTAGCAACTTTAGAGTTTATGGCCTCTGCTCTAGAACTGAAGGAGAATATAATAAAGACATTTGAGCAATTCCAACATCCTGAATATTTTGTAAGGAAATGTCTTTATGAGCTATCACCTACTGCTGAAGTAGTTTTTTCTTTTTTTTTAATTTTTCCAAAATCATGTTTCCTATGCATATTGACACCCCATAGGCTAGCAGGATTTTCAGTTTTTACAGAGTTATTTTTTACTTTGTTACATTATTATTTTAATAATGGTTATTTTTGCTTCAAAGAAAAATTAAAAGTTTTTTTTTACAAAAATTTTTCTGCTTTCCAGGACCAGGAGAAAACATAAATGTCCCATCTACATGTATATGTAGGTTGAAGCAATGAAGTACAACCATTGATCTGGTCACTCCTGCCTATCTCACTTGTGACCCATGTGACTAAAATTCATGGTTGGGCTAAGTATGAATTAGTGTAGATTATGGGCCCTTGAGTTGCTGAAAAGTAAATGAAAACATGATGTTAAAAAAGTAAAAACTTTGCTCTCAGCACACATGTGACTTAATATATATCTCTTCATGTACATAAACACATCATCACATCATACATGGACGCACACACATAAAAAAATTTTCTGTACTGTTTTTTTCAACCTCCCCATATGCAACAAAAATTAGTTCTAGGTGATAATAAACTGAAAGTAGTTCTAGTTGATGACAGACTGAAAGTCACCTTGACTTTTGGGAACTTGAGAGAAAAATTAGAAATCAATGTAATCACATGGTAACTTGTTATGAAAATCATGCAAAAAAGAGTTCCAGAGATACTTGCCAAACCAAAAATAAAAAACAAATGAAAGTCAAGCTAACTGCCTAAGCAGTTGAGGTCTACTGAACATTGAGCTTCAGGTTTTGAGAATCAGACCAAGGTTAAAATTAGGGGAGAAAATAGCTTGTCACTCCAAGGGTTATAGACTACTCAGGTAACTTGAAAGCCTGAAGTCAGGGGGCTGGAGTTGTACATATTCAAAAATACTTAAACTTTGGAAAGTTTTATAAATAATGTGCAGCTGTCCAGCAATATGTATAATGTCTGCCAACTATATAAAGTCTCCACAAATTCTGTTTTGATTTGGCATTCCGTATAGAAAAATAATATATCTGTGCCTTGTTTTCCACTTGTAGGCAACTACATTGGAGTGTTCTATATACAAGTCCTTGTTTTTCCCCATGACTGACATTCAAATACCAGAAATGACAAGTTGTTGGCGATTGTGGAGAATAAAAATTCGTTTATGTCTATAAATATCCAAGAGTTGTTTAGTTAGGAGGAAACAGATGACCTAACAGAAGACTAAATCTTGGCAAGTTGACTTTCATTGGCTGAACTCTGCCAATTTCATTCTAGCCAGCTGGTTTCCTCTAATCCTCTCCTGTTCCTTCTGTTTGAGTGATTTCATAGGGTTTTTTTATGCCACATGCATCCATCACCACCAAGTCCAGACAAAGAGTGTGCTGGGTGAGAACAAAGCACAGATGAAATGTCTGGGGGGAGCGTTCACTCTGCTGGGGATGAGGCCAGAGAAACTCATCAAGGAATTTACACATCCATAACTACAAGATAGTGACAATACAGAAAATTAAATTTAAGAGGGAGCCCTGAATCCTTTATTCTTACAGTTTATTTAACTGGACAGCTGGAGGCTCTCCAAATGACCTTTAGTTCAACCTAAATTATGTCATTCTTTCTGTGCTCAGAGGATCAGAGCGGAGTGGAGAGGAGTCTACAGAGAAAGCCTTGCAGAGTGACAGGAAGCTTGCCCTGTTTGCATAAAGCAATGAATTAGTTTGAGTCAATTAAGTTCCTAATTTATTTCTTTTTAGATTCCAATATTTTTTTCAAAATAGCCTTTTCTTCTATTTCCTTTAAATTTCATTTTAATGACACAATCAAGTGAGGGTTTGATTACAATTAAACTTTTCCCTCTGTGGGCTGGGGCACCTTGTCAAATAAAGTTGGAAGGGTGAAAGACTGATGGAGGGAAGAAAGAGGCGCAGGGGAAAACCCAGAGCAGGTGTGGAATAAAGCAGAGTACCTAAAGAAAACCGGAAAGCACCAAGAAGCATGTATAAATCCCGCCTGCCTGTTCTAATTCCTAAGAGAAGGGGACCAAAAAGAGCATACAGAATGAAAACAGAAACAGTTGTTTGATGGATGTTATACATTTGTGTCCTGTAATTACATGGGAAGTTGATTTATCACAGTGTCCTTGCATCAGTGAAACATCAGGGGCAAGACACATGTGTGGCCTCATCAGAGGAGGAATTGTTTTTAGGAAGCTCTGGCTTTGCAATCTGGAAATGACAAGAATAACATGAGGCTAATGTTCTAACTTCCAAGAACTTTCAAAGCAATTAATGCATGAAATTAAAGACGTGAAGAAAGGGAGAAAGGGGAAAAAAATCCATGTACAATAATCAAAGCTCTGGAAACTTAGAGAATCACATTAATCTGTAAATGTTTCTGAGACTGGCTTTGCTTAAGTAAGAGGCCAAACATTCTTATTCTCCCTGTATTAATAATGCACATTAGACTTTCCTATACAGCATATGTTCCCTCCTTGTTCCACAGATGGAGAGTCTTAAAACATTTCACTGATTTTTCTTGGCCTTTACAAATTGTTAATGCCTGAGATCTGTTGCTTTTAGTCATTGTTCATATTAGAAAATTAAAATACTCATCAAGGAGTAAACAATCAGCTTAAGCCAAATTGCCTGTGTAGACAAAGCTATAACAACAAATATACCTTGAAACAAAAAGTATCTTGAAAAATTTGTAAATGAATTTAAACATAAGCAAGTAGAATCATATAATGTTAAAAATCTTCAATTTTGCTTGATAAATTTTGCTCCAATAAAACTAGAATAGACTATCTACATAGATGTATACACACATACTAATGCACACACATATAAATACACAACTGTGATATGTGTACAGATAGAGTTGAATATCAAAGGCTATGGACTTAGCTCTTATTCCCTTTACTCTTATTTCCCGTATCATGCTTAGCTGTCTATTGTATTAGTTTGAATATGTATGAATGTTTTCATCAGGGCCAAATCATCTAATAGATGATACAGACAAGGGTAATACGGTCATAGTATGTTGTAATGATTTTGAATGGGCAATGTTTAAATATTTCAATGAAATATTTATAACCTAATAGTTGCTTATTATCAGCAGAATGAAAGAAAACAACTTTAAAAATAATGTGATATCTAGTTTTGATGACTTCCTTACAATTAATCAATAATCATATATAATTACTAAAGATTAGGGGCATATATTATATTAGTAGCTATAGTAATATTACAAGTGTTCCCATAGCATTCTTCAAAGGCCAGAGAACAGTGATGGTCAAGTTAATCATAACCCATCCAAGTTGATTTTATTTGAGGAATCCCCGGCAAAGTACATTTTGAAACCCATGGCATCACTAGACTCAACTTAATTCTGAGACCAAGGAGTAGAACCCTAGCCTTACCTGATAATATGAAGCTTGCAATGGTGTGCCAGGTCACTCACAAAAGCAATTCTTAAAATTTTCATGAATTTTGAGAGCTGGTTATTAAAATTTAAATTATGTAAGCTTCTAATTAAATAAAGTATATTAAGACAAATCATAAACACTCAAAACTTACTGCTTACTAATTAAGTCACTGCATTTGACTATTGTCTGTGCTCTTGGAGTTATTTTCGTCTATGTACATAATTTGTGTTTACCTCTGTATGGTGGAATTGTTCTATGATGTGCTACTGAAGATCTCTTCCCAACTCTGGGTTCAATGACATCAATATTTTAGAAATTGGCCAGGATAGTGGTATGTATTAAATACACCGAGGAGAAGGCAACACCACCTATCAGACCTTTTTATTTTTTATATAGTTGGAGATTGGGTTGTTAAGTATTTATCCCAGAACATCAGTGAGCATCTTTGTAGTGTATATAGGCTCTCTTCTTTTCAGTATCCTTGTCTGTTTGGGGTTTTTAATTTTTGAATTTAAAGGATTCACATTGTATTTATTTATTCTTGTTTCTCAACTCTCTGTCTTTAATGCTTGACTGCAGTTTACAGGAGAAGTAATGAAATACGGGGATAACAGGATAGTGTGCCTACCCTGGATGAGGCCGAGAGAAGTTCTGCTCATTCAAGAAGTCATTTTCCACCTCTCTTCTGTTTGCAGTGCCCAGAGCTTATTGCAAGTGAAAGTTATGTTTTCACTGTTGGAAAACTGGTTGAGAAAATCACTTCAGTCCCCTGCTGTTTACAATGCACACTTTGACAAATACGATGGTTAAGAAAAGAATTATTTCCAACTTACTCCCTTTGGCAGGTAAAAACAAAGATAAAAGTTGGCATGTATGTGCATATGTGATTCTGTGTTTGTGTTTAATTCGTTTGCTTTTGGTGGTAATGCGAAGCTAGAAATGGATTCATCTGTATTTCCTTTTGATCTCAGTAGTAGGCATCTGAATAAAAAGTATTTGATAAAATAAGTCAAAGAATATATGAAACATGGAACGTTGGGCCATGGGTGCATACCCTGCTTGTCAAACTCGCAAAATCCCTGCAGTTGTTCTTAGTAGCCAACAAAAGAAACTCTGGCTGACTTTGGCAGGTTAAAAAAAAAAAAATTAAATGACTGAATTGCTCTCAGGATCACAAGGAGGGTTGGAGAATTGGCCAAATGCCTGCAAAGCCAGGAGAGGAAAATAACTGAAAATACTCCTTATACACAACCAAATACTACTTTCTATTTCTTTCTTTGTTGACACCTTGAGCACTGAACCTAGGATGTTGCGACCAGCACTGCTGCCATCATCTCATCATCCCTTTTAACCAACCTCATGACCAGAAAAATTCATTCTGTGTCTTGCTTCTTTTCCCTATTAGACCCTAATTGCAGATCTAGAAAAGTACATTTAATTGACAGAGCCTAATACATGACCAATTATCATTCTGAAGAAGGCTATAAAGTGTGGTCTCTGGTCTTTCAGCATCTATAGTGAGAGACCTTGTGATATGAGAGCTTGCCCCAACATAGATAGATATGCTAAGTGACACAAAATAATTACATTCTCTTAATCCTTATCTTATATGGAAAATCTCAGATCATTTCAATCTTCGGCTTTTAAATACCTGCTGTTTTGTTCCCTGCTAGATGGCATATGGTGGGAACCAATTCCAAGAGCCCTGGAGACATTGCACCTGCATGTCCTGCACCTAAGTGACGTTTTTTACTCTGGAGAAGAAAGAGCAATGTTCTAGCATGCACGGAACATATGCTAATCAGCTGCACTCTTCAGGCACAAATGAGGATAATGTGTTCATTGTTTAGACACTGGAATTGTTCATTACAAAATGACACAGTGTTTGCCAATTTTGTCTTCATTATAAATGTAAATATTAACTGGTGATATGCAAAAGAATACAAAAAGTCAACAGCAATTAATTGGCTTCTGCAGTAATTAGCAACTGTAAGGCAAACACTTAGGAGCTGTTGTAATTGTCTGCATTAGGAATACACCTCCTGTACAGATCTAATTAGCAATTTAAATAGTTCAGAAATTATATGCCTCTTGCCTTTACACTCCCTGAAGTACTGTTCATTAATGGGGGAAAAAATTGCTAGTAAATGTCATTTGCATTGTCTTGCAGTAAGGGCTCTACATCAAAGCCTCTGTTGCTGCCTCATACTGAATAATTCTGAGCTGTGGCTTGTGGACCAATACAGCTGTAATTAGACAATGAAGCCTTGTAAACACGAGGCAAAAAACCTGATGGGAGCTTATTTTTCTGCTAGGTATAGCCTTCAGAATTATGCTCTAAATGATAAGAAGGAGAACCATAATAGGGCTATAATGTTAATAAAGACTAAAATGGAGAAATGTTGATTCTTCATGGACGATTGAAGTGGTGTAAAAAGTAATGTCTAAAAGCCTGTGCACAGAGTTTTAGTTGGTCATGTGATTCTAGCCATGAAGTCGATTGAGATACTTCTGGAGAGACCGATTTGGTCAGCATTATGGTCTAAGTAAGAATTAATAAACCTGTTGTTTTTTATACCTGTGATACATAGTAAGAATTACATAGAGTACAACTTAAGTCTCATATCTAACTCAGGTGCGATGTACTGCAGAGATGCTCCAGTCAAACCTGAGACCACAGGGTACTGAAATTCTGATTTGTTTCATTTACATAATTCCAGGTGGATTCCCATAGTTATATTGTGAATCATAACCTCTCATTGTCAAAACAACCAGAACTAAATGCCAGGTTGAGACCTGGGAACTATAGAGATTTTAAAATTCATCTGAGAACTATTAAAATTTTTTAATCAATTTTAAAAATCTTTAATCTTCAATCAGACCTCAAATGAAAAGGAAAGAAGAAAACCTCATCAAATTTTGGGTATAAAAGTTGAGAAAGGTGACCAAACATAAGGGAAGTCTGAATCAATATTTAAAGTGATAGCAACATGCTGAGACAAAGAATTAAAACACTAAGGATTATTAAAATAAGTGGAGATAATTAACAGACCTGAACTTGTGAATAAGACAGAGGATCTTTTAAAAAACACATACACCTTGGAAAAGCCATAGCATGACATGTTTGTCAAAAGAAGATAATAAAGGTAGATTAATAGGAATAAAGTATACACAGAAAGCTGGCTAATAGACTTACTAAATTTTTCTTTGGCTGAGCTGTAGAGTGTGATCAAGTCTGGGTGCCTTATTTCAACAAGGAGAGGAACTACTTGGAATACATCAAAGGAGGTCAAGTAGAAGACCAGTGTCTGAAGCCATGTCTCATGAAAAAGGTTTGATAACATTTGTGATGCCCATATGAAAAGATACGACTTCTCAAATCTCTTTAAGGCTTCCATATAGAATGGTCAGAGAAACATTCTGAATGTTCTCACAAGATGGACCTGGGATTAATACAGAAATATTGTTTGATGATTTTAGCTTAACATGTAAAGAAAAGTTTAAACAACCGCAGCTGTGAAACAATAAGAATGGGGTGATTTTTGGATTGTACTTAGGGGTTGTAGCTACTCTTTAGGAAAACTGTGTACTGTTACAACACATTACTTATATTTTACAATGGTCTCTAATTATCATAAGGCAATTTTAGGGAGGAATGATTGTTGCTACCTATTAGGAAAACAGAGAACCAAATAGAATTAAAGATCATTTGTTTATTCTGAAGTCAAGATTTATAAACAGATAATAGTGCTTATTTTAATAATTTTCAATTAATGAGTGGAAGTTATGTGTTTACATTGCACAAATTACATTTCAATAGAAAGGTCCTTACTTTAAAATTAATATAAATGTAAATTAAGAAAGGACAACTATTAATGTTCAAAGGAATATGATCAACTGTAATAAAACCCAAAAATGTTAATAACATATACTGAGGCCTATGTTACCTTTATGTATAAAACAGCATTAATGGTTATATTATGTTTATGTACTTTCTGAAACACTCCATTGTCTGCTTGTTTATAACATCATAAAAACAAAATATTTTTAAGCTAAAATATTTAGGAACCATCAAAAGACTGTATAAGATGAATGATAAGCATTAAAATTTAATTACATATTATATATCAGTTTTTTATATATAAAACAAACTAGTTTTATGTTTATGATTAAATACAAAATGCAAAATGTTTGTTATTGTCCAAGTGGAGATGATCTTTGGCTGTAGAGTGTATTGAATTATGGTGCTAATAGATTATTCTACTATATATTGAAGACACAATAGAAATATATGAGCATCTCTCATAAATACATCTTTCACTTTTTTTTTTACTGTTATCAATAATTTAGTAAGTAGTTGCCATGTACCAGGAATTTTCTAGATATAGATAAAATAAACTCTGGACAATAAACAAAGACACAGAATTGACTGTCCAGATATGCAGCAATGACCACCCCTTAGTAACAATGTGACTCCATGGATTCCACACCTGCTTGTTCTAAGCTACTAGTCAGAACTCCATGTGGGAAACCTGCTTGGGTAACATCCTGGACTCCTAGTAAAGGCTTTGGCTCACAGGCTCTCTCTCTGTGTCTCTCTTTTGTGCCCCACCCACTGGTTAAGAAAAAAGCCTCCTCCCTTCCTGATGGCCCTATGAGGTGCGCTGCCTTCTTCACTCTGGGGTCTGCAGGTATTATACTGCTTCTGCTATTTCACATGTTTTCTTGTATTGGTCCCTGTATGTCTCACCTGACCAACACACTTGAACCTAACTACTCTCCATGGTTTTCCTGGAGAGTGGCTTTCTTGGTATGAATAAAGTGGACATAGATCACATAAGAGCTGTAAGAACGTTATTCACTAAGGTTTCTTGTGAAAGGGAAACCCGGACATAGTTTGGACAAGTATTATGGACATCTACCATAATAAAGAACTATCCCATGAAAGGCACATTGTAAACATCCACAGCCACATTCCTGGAGTGTCAGAGCAGGGATAGAGTTCACAGCCACTGTCTAGAAGAGAGTTCAAGACCAAACAAGAAGAAAATATAACACCATCATCTATCTAGAGAACTTTTTCATCTTCCCAAAATAAAACTCTGTACTATAACCATAACTCTCCATTTCCCTCTCCCTTTAACTCTTGTCAACCATCATGCTCCTTTCTGTCCCTATGAATTTGACTGGAGACCTCACATAACTGGAATCATATCGTATTTGTGATTTTGCAATTGACTTATTTCACTTAGCATAATGTCTTCAAAGTTTATCCATGTCATGGTATATGTCAGGATTTTTCTTTTTTTTTTTGAGACAGAGCCTCAAGCTATCCCCTTGGGTAGAGTGCCATGGCATCACAGCTCATAGCAACCTCCAACTCCTGGGCTCAAGCGAGTCTCCTGCCTCCGCCTCCCAAGTAGCTGGGACCACAGGC
>CAUYQV010146329.1:0-45471 GCA_963574575.1 Galagoides demidoff | reverse complement strand
TGCTATCTTTCTTTTTCTAATATTATTTTGTAATTCTTTTTTATATAGGAATATAATTGATTTTGTATAGTTATTTTGAAGTTAGCTACATTGCTGAATTTTTCTATTGTTTTTGGTAACTTGCAAGTAACTTGGTAACTCAGAAGTAATGAAATTTGTATTTTTTTTTACAAACCATTGGGAATGGTTTTTAAGTTATCATAATTGTACTAGCTAGGATCTCTAACTTTACTAGGAGTGGTGGTAATGAGTATGCTTATCTCATAATGACTTGTAGATAATGCTTTTGTTTCCTCATAAAATTGATATATTTGTCCCAATATTATCTTCAATGATTATGTCAATGTTTTGCCTATAGTTGATGTTCTATAAATATTCATGGAATAAAGGAGCCTGAAATTAAAAAAAAAAAGAATCTATTATAATATCATCTGACAGAGACACCCATTACCAGTTTGATGCAAATTTCTACAAATTATGTACTCATCTAAACATATATATGTATATGCATGTATATAGTATTACTATTATTTTAAAAATAAAATCTTATTCTTTTGCAAATTAAAAAATATATAGTACATGTTGCTGGATCATCTTTCCATATCAGTATATATAGATTGATCTCCTTATTTGTTTATGGATTGCATACTCTTTCATTGACTAGAGCAGTCAACCTTCCCAATGCTGCGACCCTTTAATACAGTTCCTGTGGGTCGTGACCCACAGGTTGAGAACGGCTAGACTAGAGATACCATAATGTTTTAAGTACTTCTCTATTGGGAGATATTTGGATTGTTTTTGGTATTTTCCTATTTCAAAATAGGAATATTCTTATATATAAATCTTTGTGCATGTATGGAATGGTTTTTATAATATTAACTGATAAGAATTTTCAGTTTTAATGTGTATTATCAAATTTCTTCCACAGTTTATGCTCCTGAGTATGTGAGAATACTGATTTCTTTTTATCTTAGACATCTTTGAATATATCATTCTTTTTTCATTGTTTAAAGTTTGATGATTATGAACTATCTCACTGTTTAGAATTCTAATGTAATGTAAGGTAAGATATCTTTGTATATGTTTATTGAACATTTATATTTCTTCTATGTGTTTTTATATTTAGTCTTAGCCTATTTAAAAATTTTTATTACTTTATTGAATCATATTCAAACTATTTGTTTGCTGCATATTTTAACCTCATCATAACTTGTCATTTGTATTTTAAACAAATTATTTTGGTATTTTCTTACTGTAGATTTTATTTTTATGTAGAAGAATTATTTTGTTCTTACTGGCTTCTAGGTTTCATATTTTTTGGAAAAACTTCTGCTTAAATAAGTATTCTTTATTTTCTGCTAATATGTTTATAATTTTACAGTTAGATTATTCATTCATCTTTCATTTATTTTTTATATTTGGTAAGGATTGGAAACCTTTTAACAATAAAAATTTAAAGGACAATGTAAAATGTAACTATACAAATTGAGTTGTTATAATTGTTAAAAACTAAATTTTGGTTCTTTATTCATGGTATAAATAATGAATGCATACAACAATTGCAAGTAATTTCTTGATCTTGGTGGATGGTTGACCTACTGTGGAAATGGGGTATTCTATTCTTCTGAAGTATCAAGGATTTAAGACTTTCTGTTCACCCCCTGCCCCCATGATAAGAACATTTCTGCAAAGGGGAAAAATGTTCAAATTCCATTATGCTTCCAAATCCTGGAAAGAATTTTAAGGCTGTAGACAAAACCTTATCTTTTCCTCTTCTCCCCTCTCTAGATAACTAACAATAAAAATGCTTTTAGATTCTGTTGGTTTGATTCAGACCTATGACAATATTTTTGTTTATTTTGAAATAATTACAGATTCATAGGCAGTTGCATCAAAAATTTAAAAAAAAAAAGATGTATAGGAAAATTCTATGTTCTCTACACCCAGCCTTCCCTACTGGGATCTAAAATATTCAGGTCTTTGGTTGGAATATTTAGAAAACAAACATTGAAAGGAATTATTTTAAGTGCCAAAATTAAGATGGCTTTGAAATAGTTTTTAAATCTGATCACCTTTTTGAGTGTGTGTGCCTATAATGGGGCATCTAATATAGGCGAGTCATGATAGGCCAGGAGATGACTGGTGGCCAAAGCCCATGAAGGTGAAGGGGCAGAGATTTCTCCTGAGTGTTGTGTCCTGTGCTTTGCCCTTTCTCCAGAGTAAGTGCTTGTCAAGCCAGGCCAGGTTCATGACTCTTAGACTCTGCTCTCTCTTAGACTGGTGATTTTAGAATCCAGATGCTAACATAAGTGGCTGTTTTACATCTCCGAAATTCTCAGAAAGACAGTTCTGGGCAAGGTGAGGGGCTTACCCTCCCCATCGTGGAAGCTGGGAGAACCCCATCTTTGGTGTGGTATGAGGAAAGGGTGGTGCCACTTAGAGGGAAGCCTGGCCCATCGCCCTCAGCATCTGTCACTAATTGTGGTGGGCCCTTGAGGAGGATCAGGAAAGTCACAGAGATGTCCTGCAAGGTCTGCACTGGATGGGCTTTGTGAGAACAGGGAGCTGGAGAGTGCACGTGAGCTGCTGCTGCAGGCTGTGCACATCACACTGCCCTGGGATTGCCCTCACAGTTGGGTCCTGGAATCTCAGCTTGGAAAGCATCCTAACAACTCAGTGTGTGTGTGCATCCCACCCCTCACCTGTTGGCTTTTGTGCTCTGAAGTGATGCACATGCTTTCTGTTGTCTTTCCAATGGTTAAGTGGATCTGTAAAGGTCAGGAGCTGGGGCCTAGCCTGCCACATGGCAGGAGCAACCAGACGTTCTGTCTGGACTGGCATCTCCTCCCTAATTAAAACCCCCTGGTTCCAGGTGTCAACCAGCTGTGTTCCACTCAAATGCACCACCTCCTAGAAAACTACTTCACATTATTCTGTCTTTGCTCACAGGTATATCTTGAGGAGGACATAGTTTATATTTGAGTGATGCATATTATTAAGTGATTATTAATTAATTAATTAATTTATTTATTTCGAGACAGAGTCTTACTGGGTCTCCCTGGGTAGAGTGCTGTAGCATCATGGTTCACGGCAATGTCAAACTCTTGGGCTTGAGCAATCCTTTTGCCTCAGCCTCCCAAGTAGCTGGGACTATAGGTGCCTGCCATGACACCTGGCTAGTTTTTTTATTTTTAGTGTAGATGGGTCTTGCTGTTGCTCAGGCTTGTCTTGAACTCCTGAGCTCAAGCACCACCCACCTGGACCTCCCAGAGTGCTAGGATTATAGGCGTGAGCCACCACACCTGGCTCATATTATTAAATTATTAAAATCAGTAATCTTAAGTAAACTATATTCTAAGATTGATGTATTTCTACATGTTAATGTTGGTTTTTACATCATATTATCTAAAAACAGATTTAAAGTTTTTACATCTAATAAGTACTGAACACTATTTAATATACTTAAAAGCCTACTTTATAAACATTAACTAAAAATGAGTTTGTCCTGTTTGGTTTAGGGATTGAATGTGTGTCAAAAGGTAGAGTGTTCAACATCAAAACTTGGCAAGAATTTCTTTTCAACTTCATGTTCTGAATTCTTGTGTTTTTAAAGTTCTACTGTTTGTTCAATCATTGTAGAGTTTAATTTCAGTTTATAATATGTAAAATATGATTTGAGATTGTTATTTGCAAGAAATTTTCTGTAAATAATCTTTTGTGAATTTGGATTATCTTTTTTTTTTATTTTTAGTTTTTTTTGAATTTGGATTATCTTAATTCCCAGAAAATGTAAAGCAAAATTGGACAGAGTCATCATTATATGCCATATTTTTAGCATTGTTTTTGAGGCACTACAAATTTCCTGGTATGTTACAAATGAATTCTGATTAGATAAATTTAGCTCCCTGGCCTGGTAACTGTCACCTGAAGGCACAATGGCTAGGTCATTTTTATGTTCTTCATTAATGTGCGTTCTTCATGGTTCTTTTCTCTAACCAATGATCCATTATTTGCACAAATTAGATAACTTAGCAGAGCTTAAACTATTTGTTCATCAGAACCACTATGGTGCTGAGCATTGGTCAGTCAAGAGATAAAGTGAAGGCGTGACTAGATCATGAGCATGTTTATCTGATCTCCACCAGCTCCTGGAGTTCTTCTGTTCCTTCAGGATCTCAAGTGGTTTCTTTCCTTCTAAATAGCTTTATTTCTTTTTCAAGTTTTTAAAAATTTATTAAGACTTGTTTTGTGGCCTAATATATAATATATCCCAAAGAATGTTTTATGTGCATTTGAGAAAAATATATGCTGCATTCATTGGGTGAAGAATTCTTGTTTTAAAAAATTGTTTATAAGTAAATTGATTGCAGGCTAATGTGAGGGTAGAAGCAACCAGGTCACAATATTTTATTTTCTTAGGTAGAGTTTGTCCTGTGGTTCCATCCCACACACAAAAAGTGTGCCAACCCTTCCCCACCCCATGCCCATTCAGTGAGAGCACCCTGACCCCCTTCTCCTCCCTTGGTACCCCTCCCATCAACTTGATTTGAAATGAGTTTTTCTCCTCTTTGGGTATTCATTAGATCATCTACTGGCTTCATATTAGTATTGAGCACATTGGATTTTGCTTTTCCATTCTTATGATACTTTACTAAGAAAAATCTGTTTTAGGTCCATCAGGATATTACAAAAATGTGAAGTCACCATTTTTTAATGGGTAAATAGTATTTCATGGTATGCTTGTATCACAATTTGTTAATCAATTCCTGAGTTGATGAGCATTTAGGTTGTTTCTACATCTTGGTGATTGTAAAATGAGCTGTGATGAACAATCTAGTGCAATTGCAACAACAACAAAAATAAATAAATGGGACTTAATTAAACTGAAAAGCTTCCATATAGCCAAGGAGACAACAACCAAAGCAAATAGACAGCCTTCAGAATGGGAAAAGATATTTGCATATTACAAATTGGACTAAGTCTTGATAACTAGGATCTACAAGAACTGAAATTAATCAACAACAAAAGAGAGCCAACAGTCCTGTCTATCACTGGGCAAGAGACATGAACAGAACCTTCTCTAAGGAAGATAGACAAATGGCTAATGCAAATCAAAACCACCCTGTGATATCACCTAACCACAGTAAGATTATTTAACGTTGGCTTGGCACCTGTAGCCCAGTGGTTATGGGACTGGCCACATGCACTGAGGCTGGTGGGTTCAAACCTGGCCCAGGCCAGCTAAACAACAATGTCAACTGCAACAAAAAAAATAGCAAGGCATTGCAGCAAGTGCCTGTAGTCCCAGCTACCTGGGAGGCTGAGGTAAGAGAATCACTTAAGCCCAAGAGTTTGATGTTGCTGTGAGCCGTGACACAACAGCACTCTACTGAGGGCGACATACTAACACTCTGTCTCAAAAAAAAAAAAAAACAAAAAATATTATTTAACATCACAAAGTCCCAAAGCTGCAGAATCTGGTGCAGATGTGGAAAGAGGGGAACACTTTTATACTGTTGCTGGGACTGCAAACTAATGCAGCCTTTTTGGAAGAAGTATCGAGAATCCTCAAAGAACTCAAATTAGATCTTCTGTTTGACCCTGCAATCCCACTACTAGGCATCGATCCAGAAGAAAAAAAAATCATTTACCATGAGAACATTTGCACCAAGTAGTTTTATTGAAATGTAATTTACTTATCATACAATTTAATACCAATTCAACTGTCCTTTTCGGTGTTTTAGTGTATTCAGAGTTCAACCCTCACAACAATCTAGTTTTGGAATATTTTGTCCTTCAAAAGAACCCCTGTGCCCACTGGCTTTCACCCCTCCCCTCCTTCCCCTGCTTTGGCGTCCACCCTGGACATCCTCCAACGTGCTTTCTGTCTTGGTGACTTGCTTCTTCCATATATTTCACATAAACAGAAGCAAGCGATTTGTCATGGGCTTTGTTCACTTCGCATGTTTTCAAGGTTCAACCACAATGATGTGTCAATATGTCATTTTTTCTATTGCTGAATCTATTATGTGCATGTACTATGTTTTGTTAATTCATTCACTAGTTTAGGGACATTTGGGTTGAATCCACCTTTTGGCTATTATGCATAATGCTGTTATGACCGTTGATATATAAGTTTTTGTGTGAATGTATGTTTTCATTTCTCTTGGCTATAAACCTAGGAGTGAATTGCTGGCTCCTACAGCAGCTCTGTGTTTAAATGTTTAAGGAGCTGCTGGATTGTTTTCCAAGGTGGTTGCACCATTTTACATCCCCACAGATAGTGTATGAGTATCCAATTTCTGTATCTCCTTACCACCTGTTTGTTATTGTGTATATCTTTTGGCTATGGCCATTTCAGATTATTTCTTTTAAAGGAACATTTTAAAAACATAATTTAAAATTTGTTAATTAAAAAGTTGAAGACAGACACCCTTCCTGCCTTCAAAAAGTGACTCTCCAGAGGTCTGGGCTGCTTGTTGGCCTTTGATAAAGAAATGTCTCTACTTACCTCTCTACCACCAAACCTATCCTCTCCACTTTTTTCTGTAATCTTTCCTCCTCCACTCTATTTCCATTGGGTGATTTATTAATCTGTCTTCCAGTTTACTGTTTTAACTCCTTGGTGGTCCAAAAACATACTTTATATGATTTCTATTCTTTTGGATTTTTTTTTTTTTCATGGCCTGGAATATGGTTTTTAGTAGATGTTGCACATATACTTGAGAAGGATTAGTATTCTGCTAGTTTTGGGGGGAGGGGCTGTGCTCTGAGTGTCAGTCATATCTAGGTGGTCAATGGTTTTATGTCTGATTTTATGTCTACGTGTCCTGTCAATTACTAAGATAATTCTGCATCTGGGGAGTTTTTCAGTTCCGTTTTTTTCTTTTTTAAAGTCTGGCTTTGGATCTTCTCTTTCTTTGCTGAGGTTTTCTGTCTTTTCATTTCTTCCAAGTGTGTTCACATCTTGGAATATGTTTAAAGTCTTTTTCTGATAAGACAGTCATCTTGAAGTTGTTGTGTTAATTCACTTTTCCACTGACAAATGGTATTTTCTTGGTTATTTGTGGATTGAGTTGTTTTAGATCGTATTCTAGACATTTTGAATATAATGCTGGGATACATTGCTGCCTCGTTTGAATGCTGTGAAAGATGTTACTATTTTTGTTTCAGCAAGTAGTCCATACATTTTTTTTTCTTAGTTTTGCTCTGGGTTTTTTTTTTCCCCACAGTCTTGGTGTGCCTATTGTGAGCAGTGCTGTACTTCTGGTTGAAAGCATTTGTGGTGCTCTTTGGACCAGCCCCACATGTGTGCCTCTCAGCATTCTTCCCTGGAGCTGTTATCAAGGCCTATGATTTGCTGTTCAGGGTCTGGTTCTCTCATGCTCAGCTCCATCCCAGGAGTCATGCATCACTTTATCAAGACTGCTCTCCTTATCTCTCTCATTTCTGAAACCTCCCCAACACTTTCTGGGAGCCTTCCATCTAAATCTAGGGTTAGCACCAAGAGAGGAATAGAGTGATGGGGCTGGTTCTGTGGTGTGAGGACCTCAGTTTGTGTCAGGGCGGTGCATGCCTGTCTCTTCGTGACTTTCCACCATGGCATCTTCTCCTGTGGTCTGCCTGGGCTGGGCAGGAAGAAAAGGGAAGGAAAAAGGGGAAGGGGAAAAACCCATGGATTCTCTTAGTTTGGCCCTTCCTAGAAGCTTTTCCCACTGGTCAGACCAGGACGAGACGCTGTGCTGGGAGCTCCTTCTCCTATCCTCAGGGCGCACACCTTTGAGGTCTAGGCTGCCTTTCAGTTCAGGCCAGGCAGTATTGGAGGGACACGGAGCTCACTGCCCATTCAGAGTAGCTTCAGTTCTGGCCCCCTCTGTGATTTGCCTTCTTCAATTTCTGAGTCTGCTTTTCAGCTCCTCGCATTCTATCCGTGATTTATAGTTGCATTTAGCAGGAGAGACAGGGTGAATTGTGCTTACTCCATCATTTCCGGAATTGTAGCTCATCTTTTTTTTTTTTTTTTTTAAACATAAACCAATTCATGTCACTCATCTGCTTAAAACTCTCAGAATAACTTCCTATCACACTTAGAATAAAATCTGAGTATCCCACAACCTCTCCTCCATTATTAATCTTGCCCCACTTTCTTCTTTGCCTTTTCTCTCCCTCGATCGTGCTGTGCCTTAAGACTTTTTGCATTACTTTTTCATTCTCTCTGAAAAGCTCCCTTCTAAGACCTTCACAGGATTGCTTTCTTGTTTTTTTGAACCTCAAATAAAACATTTCTTCAGAGAGGCCTTCCTTTCCCATTATATATGAAGTCAGTGTTAAAATTTCTGTTTGCCTTTAAGAGATTCACTTAATTTTTAAAAAGTCTTTGTGTCATGTATGTCTTGTGCCCTGCCTCATATAGTAGCCCACTTTTTACACTAGCCATTGCCATGGCAACAGAATTTATGCAGACAACAGCTCATCTCAGCTATGCTGAGCATCTCTTGCTTTCTAGAATATTCTAAATGCCTTCTCTGAGGCATTTAAGAATTGATGCCCATGGGTGCTCACTCTGCACAGTGCATGCATGAAGGATGAGAGAGTCGACCTCTCTGGGGAAAGATTGGCCAGTAAGGGCGAGAGTTGGTGGAGAAATTATTCTCTGCTCTGCACCTCAGGTGCACAGCTCCTCAGAGGGATCAGTGTGGTGGAGGCAACCAGCTCAGTGACACACACTGGCTGTGCCCTGTGCCCCATTCTGCTCACGCACCCCTCCTCTTCACGTCTCTTCCCAAAACCTCAGCTCTATGCAGAATGTTTTCTCAGATTCTGCTCAGACTGAGACAATATTCTACATGACTTTAAAAATACTTCTTATAAATTACCTCAAGTATAGGAATGTAAAGAAAGGACAGGAAGGATATTTACTATAAAGGTTGTTAAATTTTAAGATTTCACTATACTATGTTTGCCAGGTTTTTTTTTTGTTTGTTTGTTTTTTGTTTTTGTTTTTTTTTGAGACAGGGTCTCTATCACCCAGGCTGGAAGTATAGTGGCCTCTCGATAGCTCACTGAGCCTCAAACTCCTGGGCTGAAGCCACCTTCTTGCCTCAGTCCAGCCTCCAACTACAGGCACATGCCACCACACTGACCAATTTGTCTATTCCTTTGCAGAGACAGGGTCTCCTTGCTCAGGCCGATCTCAAACTCCTGGCCTCAAGTAATGCCCCCACCTTGGCCTTTCCAAATGCTAGGATTATAGGTAGAGCCACTGTACCTGACCCTTGCTTTTTTTTTTTTTATTTAAAGAAATAAAAAAATTCATTTAAAGCTCTGTATGGTTCTCCTTAGCACGAGGTCTCTTCTTCTCTTGCTGGAAATGACTGCTGCAAAATTGAATGTTTATAAACAATATAGAGACTGGAAACTTTGTGAGTGCTGACATGACACCAGAGGACGTCCTCATCATAGTATTTTAGGTTTCAGAGTTTCTGATTTGGAATGATTGCTAAATATAATGCAAATACTTCAAAGTACAAAAAATTCAAAATTTAAAACACATCTGGTCCCAAATGTCTTGGATAAGGAATACTCACCCTATATATCACTGCATTTATTTTATCTTCTTTAATATAGTTTCATAAAACTTTATAGTTTTCTACATAAACATCTTGTGTATAGTTTGTTAGATTCATTCCTACCTGCATTGTGGCTATAAATTTATTTTCTTAAAAATTTTATCTGTAGTTGTTTTAAATTGATGTATAGGAAAATTATTCATTTGGTGTCTTAGTCTTTTATTCAATAATCTTTTTAAACCTCTTTCTGTAACGTTACAAAAAAATGGCTAAAATTTGCATTTTTAACTCCCCCATCTTTTCTGCCCTTCCTGTACACAGAGCACAATGTCCATGAAAGCAAAGATCTTGTCTTCCTGGTTTCTACCCCTGTTCCAAGTGCCTAACCCTATACCTGGCTCATGGAAGGGTTCGGCAGATATTCATTAGAGGAATTAGTTAGTGAAGTTCCTAATTTTGGGCTGAAGAAATAATGCACACTCAGTATATCAAGGCAGTGAGACACACATCTCTCCTCTTTGCTGGAACGTGCTTCTCCTTCTCTCCTGATAGGCCTCGTTCCCCTCCCTCAGCCCAACTGCAGGTTCCCCAGATGACTGTGCTCCTCAGTGCTGCTGGGCCTGTGCTCCCTCCCTCTTGGAAACCAGGCAGGTGTATCTGTCTTTCAAAGGCTCCTTCTAATCTTACTTCTTTCAGGAAATTTTCTTGGGTTTTCCCATACTTCAGAAAGATAGATCCAGAGAACAAAAACAAAAAGAAAATAAGAATTAAACATTACCCGTATGTTCCAGCAGAACCTAAGCCTTAAAACAGATCATCCAAAGTGATACGGAAAGATACACAGAGCAAATGACATTATGGTGGGCACAAAATGCTGGTGCAGTCTGGGAAAGGAAATTTATTCATGAATAACAGATAGAAAGCCAAGATCCACCAATATATCATAATGTCAACAACTAGAAGGAGTGGGAACACTAGCTCGAACCGCCCCCACACTCAAACAGTGAGTCAGAAGAAAGAAGAGGACAAAAAAAAATCCATTTGTATTGATGCTGTTCACTCCTGTGCAGTTTTCTAAGTGGCATGTTCTGTGAGTGAAAACAACATATATTTGATTCTTTTATTCCAGGCTTTTAAAAATCACTTCAGTTTTCCTTTTCTGATAAATGTTTTACGAGTTCCCTTTTCTGATGAAAGATTTTGCTGTGATTAAAGATTTCATGAAGTTATGGCAATGGTGGAATAGACCTTCATTCTTAGAAGCTGTTTTGTGTGTGATCTCAGGAAGGAGCCCTCTTATCAGAACTGGTGAATATTTTCTAAGCTCTGAGCCTCTGGGGAAGATACTCCATCCCCAAGTCCCAGGAGAACCTTCTAAAGACATGCCATGCCCTGTCCACCCTGCGGTGTGCCGTAGAAATGGTAACTGTGCCCCCTGCTTTCCCTTCTGATGGTAGATCATACACCTGTATTCTGAAAAAAAAAAAAGGCATTTCATGGGCCTTTTGACAGTGGCTGTACTTGCTTGTGTGTGTGAACCTGTGGAGCCATCCTTGCACCCTCTGTGCCTTAGTTCCCTTCTCTGGAATGAGCAGAGGACAGCAGGCCGTAGGAACACAGGTTCTGTCCACCAGTGAAGGCTGCGGGTTTGAGTTCCGAGTCCCAGGTCTCAGTCATCCCTGTAGCATGCTGGGCCTCTCCAGAGCCTCCTGGTCGCCTCAGGGCCAGTGAGAGGAGCAGCAGGGTGCCCAGCAGGGCTGGCCATCCTTGTCCACTGTGTCTAGACTTCCCTTTACTGGCCATCAAAGCCTTGCCTTCCTCTTCGGGAAGTACACTGAGCACTTGACTGCCCTCTGGAAGGTTGTGTCCTGAAGTCACACTCAGCTAAAAGTGACCCAGAGCACAGATCTTTCTCTCTGCGTGTTTTCCCTGCAAGGAGCACTGTATAGCTTGCTCCTCTACACAAATGGCTCTGTGCTGTGGCTGTGTTTCCTTCCGCCTGTCCTGGCTTGGGTACAGCCACTGGTTTAGGTCAGCAGACACTCACAGATCTCCTGTCATGCTAGCTGTGATGCTTGGTATTTGTGAGACTTTTTGTTCTAGATGGTTGACTACAATGGAAACTCAGCAAATGGTGGCTAAGACAAGTGACATGTGTTTTTGCCTTTTTTCCATTTTCATGTGTAGCTGGTAAGCATGGAGGGAGAGAGGCACATGGAGCTGCCCCAGGCATTCAAGGATGTCACCTGTCTCAGGCCCCATCTGACACCCACAGCTGGTGGCGGTTGTCCTCTTTGTCTCTGAATGGTTGCTCAGTTTCTAGACACTCAGCCCATTTCTAGAGAGGACAAAAAAGGGAGGAGAGAGGCTGAGGGGTACGGCCTTCTCTCAAGGCTCTGTATTTCATTAGGATGACATTTCTGGAAGCCCATTGGCTAGAACTTTGCCTTGTGGATTACCCCTTGCAAGGACCAACAGTTTCTTGAGCATCTTCCTCTCCACCTCTGCAGTGAACAAAGGAGTAGGGTTTGGACGGGTGGGGAGTAAAGCTGGGTGTCTGCCATCATGATAAGGAGGAGCGAGATAGAGCCCCTGAATGAGAAGCTTGTGGTCTGTCCTTTCATTGCTATAAAGGAACACCTGAGTCTGGGTAATTTATAAAGCAAAGAAGTTTTCCTGGCTCAGGGTTCTACAGGCTGTATTAAAAGTGTGGCACCGGCATCTGGTTCCAGTGAGGGCCTCGGGGAGCTTTTACTCTTGGCTCAGGCAAAGGGCACCAGGCATGTCACATGGTGTGAGGAAGGCAGCAAGGTGGGGGGAGATGAACAACCAACTCTCAGAGACTAGTAAAGCCAGAACTCACTCATTCCTGTAGGGGAGGACACCAAGCCATTCGTGAAGGATCCATCCTCTGTAGGCCTCACCTCCAACATTGGGGTCCACATTTCAAGATGAGATTTGAGCAGGACAGATGTCTAAACTGTATCATGGTGGATGTGTGTGTAGCAGCCAGCATGTGAGTTTTCACCTTGCAGCACCCGGCACCTTTCCTGGTGCCTGTTAGCTGAAGGATCCTGACTCAGACACAGTGGTAGTGATTGGCACTATATGCCTGGCATTTTCCCGGGGCTTATCTTAAGAGTCAGGTATTCTAGACGTCATTTTATGCCAAGGTTCGGAAAGCTCTAGTGACCTTCCCCAAGTCACTTCATATAGGGGATTACTGAGTTGTGAAAACATGTCCCCAGGACCTCAGAGGACCTGGTGCTCAAACCTCCTTTTTAGAGTTCACACGTGTTCAGAGTGAGTCCCAGTGATCCTCTAAGCCCAATGGCATTTGGCACTTTCGTAATCGCAATTTGTACATCCTAAGTAGTAAGGTACCTTTGAAGAGGGAGGAAAGGTGAAGTCACTCCTCTTTGGCCATCAGAGGGTTCTGAACTTTCTTCTGTCTTTCAACACAGCACCCGGCAGTGCCACCTGCTCCTGGACGTCTTCAACTCCACTGAGCACGAGCTGACTGTCAGTGCCAGGAGCAACGAAGAGCTTGTCCTACATGCCAGCGAGTGCCAGCGGTGAGTGTCCCCATGTGCCACATCTCTGTGCTTTCACCACCCTGCTGGGGATGCTGTGGGTATAATCACCTTCTGACGTCTTGGAGGATGGGATGGTCCAGTCTCATCTCCCTTTCAGAGATACTATAGTAGTTATTTGTCTGCGTTGGCTTCAAATTTGAGACAACTATAAAGTGGGTAAACTGGGAGGCATCTGTCTGAGGCAGCAACAACACATGCTTTCAGATACCACATTTGAAGACTTTGACCCATCTGAGCATCTTCCACTTTTAAAATTTGGCATTGATTTGGAAGCTGTATTATTAACATCAATAGGAATTCCTTTGAAGAGTTAATTCTAATAAAAGATAGGCTAGTCTCACACCTTTCAGAGAGGAGCACTGCCACTTGAGCCCAGTCATGGAGGGAGAGAGGGGCGGCACTGTCGAGCCCAGGGAAATGCCCTGTGCCAGCAGAGGTGAATGGGGTCCAGAGGTGGAAGTGAGAACTGGCCAGAAGCAAAGCCAGGGCCACTCAGAGATATCCCAGGCAGGCAGAGCTCAGTGACTTTGGAACGATGTCATCCTTCTGTGAAATAGCCCCTTGGATGAGCCTGTCTCTCTACTCCAGGCCTTCCTTCGTACCAAGATGCCATGCCTCCAAGCCCAGCCTAGGCTGTAAGGGCATACTCTCAGAGATGGAATTAGAGATGGAATAACATTTTTTATTTTAAATTTCTAAACACTTCAAACATACAAAAAATAATTTAGAAACTAACAAGTCCATGTTCTAGTTTAAGCATTTTGCTTTCTTTGCTCCGGGTCTGTCTCTCTTTCTATCTCTCTTTTATTTTAAAAATAAAATGTTTTAAGAAATAGCTGACATTAATATTACTAGTCAGTGAGGAGAGGGGAATGTGAATCACAATGAGATACTCACTACACATTCCTCAGAATGGTGAGAGTAGAAAAGATACCACCAGATGTTGGAGAGGGCGTGGAGCCACTGGAACTCTCCTGCCTTGTTTGTGGGAATGTGCAATAGTGCCACTGCTTTGGAAACAGATCTGGCACTTGTTTATAAAACTAGACATATACTTACCCTTTGCCCAACTATTTCAGCCCTAGTTATTTATTCATTTTTTAGAGACAAGGTCTTGCTCTGTCACCTAGGCTGAAGTACAGTGGCCAGATCAGAACTCACTGTAGCCTCTAACTCTTGCCTCAGACTCCTGAGTAGCTGAGGCTACAGGCACATGTGACTACACCCAGCTAATTAAAAAGATTGTTTTTTTGTAGGACAGGATCTCACTGTTTCCCAGGTTGGTTTTAAACTCCTAGCCTTGAGCAATTCTCTTGTCTCAGCCTCCAAAGTGTTGGCATTATAGGAGTGAACCACCACATTTGGCCAACCCTAGTTATTTATTCAAGAAAGCCATAAAATAGGGTTACAGAAAAACCTATACGAAAATGTTCCTGGCCAAAAAATGGAAAGAACCCAGGTGTCCATAATAGGAGGATGGAGAAACAGGTGCTGGTATTTTCTTACACATGGGATGGTACTCTGCAACAAGAATGAATGGATGGCTTGCACACAAAACAACAGGAGTGACTCTCAGCAACATTGTGCTGAGTGAAGGGAGCTTTACCCAAAAGAGCATAGTCCACGTGATTACGTTTACGTGAGATCTTAGAACAAGCAAAACCAGTCCACTATGGAAAAAGGTCATAGCGACATCAGTTCCCTCTGGAGTGGTTTCTAGATCTGAGTGGGAAAGGGGAGGGGTGATTTTCTAGGTGGTGGTCCCGAGGTCTGATTCAGTAGGGGTCTGGGCTACACAAGTGTGTACGTTTGGGGAAAGTCCGCAAATGTTCACTTGAGATTTTCTGTATTTCAAAAAGTGTGAACAAATGTTGAACTCTAGTCAGTGACTGAAGGATGTGGGGTCTGTGGGTGGTGTCTGCAGTAGTCTTTGGGTGTGTGAAATATTAGGTGGATTGATGGGTGGGCAGAGGGACAGGTGAGGGCACGGTGTTCACAGCAGCACTTTGCAGTGGGAACACAATACGTCCACTGTAAAATGTTTCAAACTTTGTATTTTAAATTTTTTATGAGAAAATGTTGGAAAAAATAAGCAAAAGAAAAAAATAACTAAACCCCACTCTCCCGTTCACCCTTATCCATCTTCTTTCCTCCTCAGGGGGGGTTTCTGACTTGGTGGTGATGGTGTCACTCACACACGTGTTGTTTACTTTTATTGTGTAATATATATGTATATCCAAACATTACTTTGAGAGCGTTTTTTATTAATGACGTGATTCCGTATCATGTATATCCTTTGAAAACTTTTAAAATAAGAATTATCCTTTAAAGCTAAATATAAATCTAGTTCTTTCATTTTGACTGCTATTAATATTTCATTGTGTAAAGATTCTACTTCTTCATTTCCATGCTAATGCACTCACTGTGGGTGGTTTCTAGGGTGTTCATGACATACACGAATGCCAAGTCAGGCCCTGTGGCCCTGTAGTTGAAATCGAGAGGTCCAATGGCTTGGGGGCCATTTACAGCCTTACTTAGAGAGGGGCCAGTTAACCCTCCTTCTCAAGATCACCTTGTGCTTATTCCCCAGACAGAACTCCCCACATAGATGTGGGTGTGCGTGGGAGCCTCCTGTGCTCTTCCATGTATGAAGCACAAGGGCTGTGGCTGAATGTGGTGTCTCAGGCCCTGAGGGTAAAGACAGGTGCTTTAGAAGTCACCGCTGCATCCTTTGGGGTCTAAGCCACTGGCAGGCATGGGCCCCTGTGACGTTGTCCACAGTTGTGCAGTGACCTGTCTGTCTCTCTCTTCTCTGCTGTGTCTAGGTATTTTGATGTAGCCCAAGATCCCAAAGAACATAAATCTTTTCTTCTTATGACACTAAAATGAAACACTTTTTAAAAATTATAAATTGCTAAGCTTGTCAGTATAGTAAGCTTGACTCATTCTTGGCAAGGGAAGGCTGAGTGATATTAGCAATCCCAGTTGCAAATAATTGCTGTTTATTCCTGTGCTTCAGCTTTCTGCATTATTAAGTTTTTTGCTTAAATTCTCATTTCTCAATGTTCCTAACGCATATATTCTTTCATTCATTCATAAAATATTCATTCAATAAATATTGATACTTCAAGAACTTGCGGTGTGGTAGGCCCTGCACCGGGCTCCAGGAGCACTGAGATGAATAAATAAGGACTTCTCCCAGCTGGGAGTGCCACAGTGGGACAAGTGTCTGCTCCTTCCAGGGCAGTCCCACCTCTGTGCCTGACCAAGGCATCTTGCTGTCCTGGGGGCAGTGGGAGCAGTGGGAAAAGTAGAGGTCGCGACATTCCATTGCTCTGGGATGTCATCGTGGGTACCTTCCCCAGTGTCTCCACTGCCAAAGACACCCACTAACCCAGGGTGACTCTGCCATGAGTCCTTGTTTGGGAGGTCTGAACCTTGAGAGTCAGCATGCAGAGAAATGTTTCCCTTCCCTTTCTTAAACCTCTTTTGCCTTGCCAGCCTCCTGGGGTCAGAAACCTTCATTGGGGGGCCCAGAGGAAAGGGGCGGTAGCTATACATTACTGGACAGCACCTGAAGACCATGGCCTTAGACAATTCCCAATGCATCCAGGCTTTGTCTCCTCAGTGTCCTGTCTTTCCCACAGCCCCGAGCTTCATGCCTCTCCTGCCTCTCCCGTTCCCCTATGAGGAGCCTTTCCTTCCATTCCTCAGGCTTTGCTAGACCCCCAAGCAAGCTTCCCTCTGCCTGGGCTTTGCCACTCTGAAGTGGGCAGAGGGTGGGCTCTACTGTGAGTGGATGCTAGTGTTGCTCAAGACTCCATCTTTATCTCTCTACCAGGAGAGCAGTGAGCGATGCACTTATTGCTCCCTAGGAAGAGGGTAGGTACACGGTACTTTCTTCTAGAGCAGTGGTTCTCAACCTTCCTAATGTCACAATGTGTTTTAATTGTTAAAAAGGGGTTACAACCCATAGGTTGAGAACTGCTGTTCTAGAGAGAGCACAGCTGAGTCCGAAAAGAAGACCCATGTTCCTGGGATTCACGTGGCGTTGATGCTGCCCTTTGCAGAACCTGGGCGTGTAAGGGTGGTCCCAATCTGAGAGTGAGAACAGCCCCAGTTAGTAGCGCTTGCCTACTTCCCTTCCTTCTGATAGAAAGAGGTGATCTTGTTTGGCCTAGTATAAGAGCTGAGGGCAGAGATGCTCCCTGGCAGCAGGAAGGAGGAGCAGCGTGCTCCTAGGGAAGAAAGAGGGGGAAGCAACATCGACGTACCGTTTCCCATGTGAAATCACAGTCAACCTCCTAAAGGCATCCTGAGGGAGATTTGCTCTCATTTTATAGATAAGCAAACTGAGTGAGTTGGTCAACATCACTTAGAGGGAACCGCATCTGTCTCCTGCCAAGGGAAGGAACTTTGATCTGAGCCTGGGGCGATGTGGGACAGGCTACACCAGGGTTGTGGGGACCACTTTTGTTTATCACTCTTCTTTCTGCTCCATGTGACCTTTGGTAAATTGCGTTCAGCATTGTTAAGAATGACTCTAGTCAGCAGAAGAAAGGGTGAGGCAGAGGAGCAGGTGAGATCTCTGGCTTTCGGGGTGTTCCTGTGTTCGTCAGAAAACCTTTTCAGTTTGCTGGGGGTGAAGTTGGCGAGTGGATGTGGTGCAGCTTGTGCTTCACTACACTGACACTTTGGTACGGAGAAGGTGCACACAGAGGCATCGTGGCAGCGCCAGGACAGTTGAAGGTACAGAGGGGCAGAGGAAGGCGGCCGAGAAGGCATCCTGGCAGAGGTGGCATAAACATGGAATCCATCTTAGTTTGCTTGGGCTGCTGTAACAACCCCCCCCCCCCCAGACATGGGTGGCTTATGAATAGCAGAAATTTATTTCTCACAGCTCTGGAGGCTACAGGTCCAAGCTGAAGGTGCCAGCAGATTCTGTGTCTGGCAAGGCCCCATCCCTGGTCTGGAGATGGAGCCTTCTTGCTGTGTCCTCACACTGTTGGGGAGGCCAGGGGTTTTTCCTGAGCTAACTTTACAAGGGCACGAATCCCAGTCGTGTGGGCTCTGTTTTCATGAGCCAGTCACTTCCCAAGGGCCCTACCTCTTAACTATCACCTTTCAACATGAGGATTTGGAGGGGATACAGGTATTGATTCCACAGCAAGATGGGACAGACAGTAGGAGTTAGCTAGGGCCAGAACACATGGTGTGGGACAGGGGCATGCTGGAGAGGGCTGCAGGTGAAGTGGTAGCATGCATGGGTTGTTTGCAGACTTTGAAAAATTGAATTTTTTTTGGAATAATCGAGTTTTTAAAAATTGGAAATAGCACCCTGCCATCATTATTTTTTAGAGATATCTTTTTAGTCTTAGAACATTTAAGCAAATGAGTGTAGAAAATGCTTTTTACCTTCCTAATCTCTTCTTTAAAATGTCCTTTGGAAATTAGTGACTCATCTCAGCTTGTGAGTTCCTGTGACATGCTCGATGCATCAACTCTGTGATTAAGGACCATTGGTTAACTTTGCTCTTGCCCGACATGATTCGTGGTTCCTGGTGTGCAGTGATTACATTTCCTGGGCTCTGCACCATCAGTCATGACACTAAAAACACTGTCCCCAGTTGTGCAGCTGAAGACCACTATTAACTTTCATTTCTGTCCTAGGAGTGGTGTCATGCAAGACACTGTCACACGCCTGGCTTCTGCAGTCCTCTGTGGGGATGGGCTCCGTGCCCATTTTTTCTATGAGTCAGGCAAGTTGAGGCTTCCAAGGGACAGTGCAGGCAGTTGGAATCAGACCCAAGGGCTGAGCACCAGCCACCATTGCATTGCAGCAGGCCTCTGTGCATGAGTCACCCATAAGCCACATGGATCTGGACAGCTCTGGTCATCCACTTCCAAGGGATAACCACAGACAGTAGCAGCTTTTCTGAATGAAGCAGCATGAACTTTCTTAAGAAGATACAGTGTCAACAGCAGCAAATTTACTGGAAAATTAAGATATGATAATTATTGTGTTTTTTGTTTAATTATCAAACCATTAGAATTAAATTTCATGACAACCCTCACTTATGCATAAGCTTCTTTATAATTTATGGTAATAGATGTTATCTCAGTGCGTGCTTCAAGATGCTTGGTTTTGCTCTGTCCCACCTCGCTGCAGAGGCTCCGTGTTCACAGGCTGTGTCCAAACACTGCCGTGGCTGGAGAGGTGGATTGCTGGGAGGATCAGCTCAGCCGCCTGTCTTGCCAGTGCACCTTGTGGATCACAGCGTGGCTTTGGTGCAAGAGGGGCAGGAAGAGCTCCCTCAGCACGTGCAACACAGGGTGCTCTGAAAGTCTCCTGGAGGATTCTGTGCAGTCTCTTCTCCTGGGCTCATGCTGTTGTCCCATGTAATTGTTTTTCCCTACCCAGAGCAGCTCCAAGACTCAGATATCCAGCTCTACCTCTCAGCTGTCTCTTTTGGGTTTTGTTTGAATGTTCCAAGGAACCCTGTGCGTCCCCTGAGTGACACTGCTGCCGGAGCCAAGTCTTATTCCTGGTTGTTGCTCAGCCTCGTTTGTATTATTAGCATTTCTCAACCCTCTGCGTTCCCTTCCATCTGAACTGAAGGTGATTTTTTAAATTTCCTCTGTATTAAGCTTTATTTTTCATCTGAGAGGAAAATGGGAGAGTTGTTCAGAAACTTCTAGAAACAAGGAGAAAACATCTCCACATGCTCTTGTCCCTGCAACTGTAGGGGAAACTGAGCCTCCAATTCATCTAGCGAGTCCTTGGCAGAGAGCTGTTAGAAGCCTGGGCTCCAAGTTCTCTTTCCAGGGTCTCTGCCACTCCACGCTGCCTCTCTGCTAATTAGCAGTTTTAAAGTTTTCCTAATAGAAATCCAGATGGCTCTTGAATCAATAGGAGCCTCCGAATGATTAATAGGCAGAAGGCAGAAATGTTAGAGTTCGGCCTAGAGAAGCAATTTGATTAGAGAAATTCAATACTTGGGAAGATGCAGTGGTGTGCTGACTCAGATGACAGAAGAAATTCTTTCCTCTTCCCGAGAAAAGAAAAATAAGATTATTTGATTGGGTTTCATGCACTGCACAGCCGTCCTCTGCAATCTCAGGAGATTTTCCTTCTGGGTTTTTCCTCTGTTCTTGTGTGACTTTTCCAGTAGGGCCATGTCTGAGAGGTGTGCACTGTGTGGCTCGTCCCCAGACACACCTGCTCCTGTCTGCACACTAGCTTTCTGCTGCTTACTCTGCTGAACAAAGGCTGGCCCAGAGCCCTTTTGCAGTCTGGCTCTGTCACAAGCCGGCTTATCTGTCTTGGGGAGTCACCTGGCCTTGTCAAGCTGATGACTGCTTTTCTCTAAAATAGAGATTATAGTCCCTGTCCTACACGTTGTTGTAAGTAGTGATGTTCATCCATCAAGTACCTAGGCCGCGCTGAGAGAGCAGGTGCTTGGGAGCTCGTGATGATGCTGTCATGTTTCGGGTGCCCCTTTTCCCATGTCAAGACCAATCTGCACCTGGGTCTCAGCTGGAGCACACTGTGGCCTGTGTAGCCGTGCATCTAAGAGCTCTGCTTCCCTGCTGTGGAAAGGACTAGATTTTTTCCCAGGTAATTTGGGGCCTCATTTGCCCAGTTTCTCAGTGGTGTCTAAAGTGGAGGGTGAGAAAGTGCTCTCCTCATCTGCCAGGAAAGTGGATTTAACCCGGAGCTGTGCACGAGTCATACAGTCAGCTGCTGGGTTGCTGAACAGGTAGAAGACAGCAGCAAGCTATAGAGAGAGGCACCAGCCCGGGGCTGGGGAGTCAAGCAGGGGTGTGGAATCCTCACACGTAGAAGTCAGAGGCTGGGACATCCTCTAAGGAAAGGGCTTCTGGGGCTCTGGGTGCTGTTGGGGTGACAGTGGCAAGAAACCCTCAGCACAAGTACAGATCCCTTCTTTTTCCTGCAGTCCTGAGGCCTCCTGCAATGCCTCATGGGCACAACCTGACAGGGAACTTCAGGCAGAGCCGAAGTGTGGTCTGCAGAGGCTTCCCCACCTCCCAGGCTGCACACAGCAGCCAGCACCCTGCCCTCTGCACATCAGCCAGCAGCTTCTTTTCCTCTGTGCTCTGCTTCAAAACAGCTCTGCCCTGTGCCCTCCCTGGTCTTGCTGTGAGGAGTAAAGTCTTCTGAATGCTGTGGGTCTCTTGGATGGGGTTTGTTGTTTTCTTCCTTGAATTCTTGCTCTTGCTGGGCTAGAGGTTCCCAAACTTTGCTGCATATTGTAATTATCAGAGGATCTTTACAATAGAGTGATGCTTGTTCCTACCCTCACCTCTGCCAACATTCTGATTTGACTGGACAGATGCATCCCTAGGCCCCAGCATATTTAGATTGTGTCTGGTGACTAACTTGCAGCAGCTAAGTGCAGGAGGTGGAGGCAGGCTGTAGGCTGGGACAGCAGCCTTGTGTCCTGTGCAGCTCTGCTCTGCCACCTGTTTGTCCTCTGGCCAAGGCATTTTGGGCTCAGGGCGTGTTTGGCTGGTGAGTCAGCAGTTCTGCTGCAGCATCTGGCCGCTCACCGTGTCCCTCTCCTCTCTGGGGGCGTGTGTCCGCCAGTGCCCTCATACTCAGGCTCGCATCCCCCCTGCTCACCTAGTTCTTCAGGAAGCCTCACTTGGAAGTGTTCCTGGGGACAAGGTAGGAGTCAGCCTTCTGCTCCCCTGAAGGACATGGTGAGCACTGACACCAGTGGTCAGTGTTCTAGTTCTGGTCAGGGCTTGTTATTTCAACCTGTAGGCCCAGTTGTCCCTGAATCACAGCGTTCCAAATGGTCTGGCTACTAGAAGACTTCTTCCTTTCTAGATGTTGGAATGGCTACTCTGCCCCGTAGCCAGATGTCTTGGGTGATGCCCACCCACCTGTCTAGGCTGCCAGATGTCTTTGTCCATGTGTTAGGAAAGGGACTCTTTCTATCTTATGGAAAAAGAGCATATCCTGGACTGAGCCGAGATGTACACCATAATCCCAGCTGGGCTGGTCTTTGGTCAGGACCTTGGTTGTCCTTCTGCTGCTCTGACATTTAGCTCCTCTGTCTGTCCAAGGGAGTAAGGATCCCAACCACAGTCCTCTCAGGACTGAGCAACTTCTGTGAAGGGGCCAGAAAGGACTTTGCAGGTGGTAGCATGGCATAGATAGATACATGAGCTTCACTGGGCCTTCTTAATGCATGTGTTCAAATGATGCCAAAAGCGCCATAAGGGCATATGTGCCTGCACCCAGCTTCTACAAACAGCAATTCATGGTCATCATAGCTCACTGTACCCTTAAACTCCTGGGTGCGAGTCATCTTCCCACCTCAACCTCTTGAGTAGCCAGGACTATAGGCGCCTAGCACACCTGGCTAATATTTAAAACAAATATTTTAGAAATGGAGTTTTGTTATGTTGCCCAGGCTGGTCTTAAACTCCTGACCTTGAACAATCCTTTTGCCTCAGCCTCCCAAAGTGCTGGGATTACAGCCGTGAACCAGTGGGCCTGGCCTAATGCTAGAACTGTTTAAAAAATCACAATACTGTGAGGTGTCCCCAAAATTATCATACGTAGCAACAATTATAACAGTGCAAAAGAAACTGTGTGTGTTGAAAGAGGTGGCCAACATCCAGAGAAGGTTTTATAAATATTTTATAATGAATCTTGGGTAAATAAAAGTACACGTAGCTATGATCTTCCATTTTCCCTATGTATGGTGACTGGGACACCCTGTATGTATGCGTTAAAATTAATAATTCCTCATTGTCAACAAATATCCAGCCAATGTTTATATTTCCAATTATCTGTGTCATGGTTTTTAATATTTGTCTTAATCAGAATTTAAGAAATTGACATGTCTGAAATCCATTTTTAATCTATAGGTTTCCTTTTCATCTTTTTCTCTCTTGTAAATTTTTCATTGAACAAACCAAGTCCTACTGGTGGGATTTTGCCAGTTGTGTGTCTGTAGTGGTGTTGGACTTGTTTTTCTCCTTCTTTCATTGTCCTTATTCCTTGATAAGTTAGTTGTGGGAGTTGGAGGGCTGGTCCTGTGCAGAGATTTTTCTTTTCAGCACTGCTTCGCAGAGGCAGTGGGGACTCTTCATCAGTTTTCTTCATGCATCCCCTTCCAGTCCATCCTGCCTTCTGCCACTCCTTAGAGACAGAGGTGCAGAGAGGAGCAGGCACTGTCCTCACCTCCAGGTGCCTGCTGTGTGTCACTGCCTCTGGTGCCAATGCCACTGCAGGAGGCAAAGGGGGCTCAGACTCCAAACAGGTTACTTTGTGTAAGTTTTAGCCTTCAGCCTTCTAAGAGATGTGCATGGTATCTCCCTGTGGCTTTGACCTGCAGTTCCCTCCTGGCTAGTGATGTACATCTTCTCTGGTGCTCTGAGCCACTCTAGATGACTCATTTGGTGAAGTGTCTGAGTCTTTTGCTCACGTCTTGTTTTTTAGAGGCAGGATCTTGCTCTGTCACCCAGGCTGGACTGCAGTGGCCCAATCATAGCTTACTGCAGCCTGGAACACCTGGCATCAAATGATCTTCCTGAGTATCTGGGACCACTGGCATGAGCCTCCAGGCCTGGCTTTTGCCTACTTTTGACCACTGGTTTAGAGCTCTGCTTAGTACTGGAGTTGTGAGAGTTTGTTATGTAGTGTGGTTGAAAGTCCTTTGCTCATATGTGATTTGGAAACTCATTTTTTTCTAGTCTGTGATTTGTCTTTTGCTTAAAGGTGAGCAAAAGTTTTAAATGTTGATAAAGTCCAGTTTAATAGATTGTGCTTTTGGTGTCATATCTGAGGAAACTTTGTATAATTTAAAGTCACAGATATTTTCTCCAATGTTTTCTTTATATTTTAAATCTTACATTTAGGTCTGTAATCCATTTTGAGTCAATTATTTTCTGTGTATGACGTGAGGGGTAAAAGCTAAGTTTTGGTTGTATGTGGATATCCAGTCGTCCCAGGAGTTTATGTTAAAATGACCCTTGGGGATCATTTCTTCCTCTGGTGGCCCACAGGGCGCAGGGGGAGGTCAGTGGGGACTCGGGGAGGGGCAGCGCCTTGTGGGGCTGGGGTGGGAGTGGGTATGTCGGGGCTGTTGCCAGGGCAGGGTCAGGGCCTGGCCCCCACCCGACCCCTCCCACACCTGCCAGCCTCCCAGGTAGACGAGGGGCTTGGGGCTGCTCAGACAAGTGTGGTGTCCTCCGTGTCTTTTGCTCTCAGTGTCAGCGCCTCTAGAGGCACGAAAGCACTTCTATTCATTCAGCATTTTCTCATTTCACAGAAATCTTTTAGTGATTTTTACTTACTTTAATGTTCCTTCTTTTCTTATCAGTTTAATATTTCAGCTTTTCCACGTATTTATCAGTTAGGCCACTTGTCTGGTCAGGCCTGTGTAGGTGGGTTTGCTTGCTGACCTCATGGCCACCTTGAGAACAGGCAGGAGCTGGTGGGCAGGGTGACCATAAGATTTTCATCCATTCCTTGGAGAATGACATGGAGACAGTGATAGTGGAAGTAATTTTGCAGGGAAACACCCCTAAGCCCAGACTGTCCAGGGAATGCTGCCCGCCGCCACCCTGCCCTGGGGTGACCGCTCAGCGTGCACTGACTCTCCATCTGAGAGCTCACCTCTTAGGGCTCCTTAGAGGCCAGTTCTCATGGGGTCCATCTCTACACATGCTTGATGGATACCTGTTCATGCAGGAGCGTAGTATCTGAAGCTTACTTTGTGGAAACATTGCCATAAAACACTTTTATACCCACTGCTGTCTGGTTGGCAGGACCGTTTCTTCCTCCTCCCCCATCTCCACTGGGGAAGCTGGGGACAGAAAGGAGCACCTGGTTGTCTCCCATCAAAGGCATCAGGGCTGCTGTGCCCCAGCACTGGCCACTTGGACAGAGGCAGCGATGGCCAGCAAGTGTCAGCTGTGGAGAGTTTGAACTTTGACCCCCTTCCCCTTTGCCTCGCCTTCAAGCATTGTGGCAACCGGGAAAAGCCCTTTCTGTTTGCTCTGCATCCTCCACATTGTTTTGAAGAAATTCTCTGGGGTCTGAAATTGTTCTTCTCTGTCACTCCAGGGGTCCAGCCTCAGATGCTGCAGTCTGGCCGAGGGACGAATAGGAAATGCTTCCACCACAGCAGTGGTGACCCGTGTTGCTTTGGGCTGAGTCGTGGCTGGGGCAATGCAGTGTGGGGTATAGGTTATGCCTTGTATGACTGGTATGTAACCTGAGGAGCTGAAACCTCACCCAGTTCTGCTTGGGGGCCTGTTGGGGCCGGGTGCCGGCTTGGAGGGAGAAGACCTTTTTCTAAGCAGAGTTTTACAGAGGGCACACTTGCTAGTGGACAGGAGAGCTCCGTGTGTACATCCTCCCAGATGACTTTTCATCTTCTTAATTTAACTCTATTCCTGTGGGGAAACTTTGGTAAAAACAGGTATAAAGTGTTTTTCTGTATAGAACCACCTCCTCATGATTAAATCTTGGGCTCACCCCCCACCTCAGCCTTGTGCCATGAGTGTTTTATAAAAGTATTTGTCCTCTGAAATGCGTTCTGTTAACCTCTCCCCAGAGCTTTGGCAGCATGAGGGCGTGAGGATGGGGAGGCCGTGGGGAATGTGCAGAGCCATGTCCCCTTTTATACTGAAAACTAAGACTATGCAGGTGTGCTTTGGCCTTCGTTCCTGACACTCACCCCACATCTGCCAGATGCTGGGGGCTGGTGAGACAGCTGAGGACAGGGCAGTTCTCTGTTCAGGGGCCTGGGCCCCCACGTTGTAGGGCTGCCCAGGGGCTGGCTGCTCAGCAGGGCTCATCCCCCTGCCAGCCCGGTGGGCCTTGGGGCAGCTTCTCTGTGAATGTGGCCTTGAAAGGCAATGTATGGGTCAGAGGAGCTGGGCTAGCAGAGGGTAGACTGGGTGGGGGTTGCTTAGCCAGAGACAACAGCCTGTGCCAGGCCAGAAGGCTGAGGAAGAGGACGCTGTTCAGAGCTGGGGTGATAGGGCAGAGAGAAGAGTCTGGGGTAGGGGTGGCTGCAGAGGCAGCAGGGCCTGGGAGCCAAGGGCAAACCTGGGTCTCCTATGGTGGGAGGTGGGGTGAGACTGGCCTTTTAGGAAGGGCCTGGAAGTTGGTGATGGCTGGCGGGAGTTTGAGTGCTGGTCTCAGGTGGGTCATTATGGCTGCAGCCTGCTTTCATCCAGTGACCCCTTTCTCACTGAGACAGGCTGGTGTTCAGGCAGAAGAGGGGGGCAGGGAAGGATCTCGGGACAGCACCTGAACATCCTGCTGGGAAGTGTTGCTCCACACTTGCTCTCTTGGCCAAACAAGTTATGTGGCAGCCAGAAAGCAGTGAGGCAAGGGTGGGCAGTCCTGCAGGAAGGGGCAGGCGCCAGTGTCATGCTCCACCACGCTCCCTGTGCATTTTTAGGGGAGACCTACCATGTTTCTTAAAGCTTTGTCTTCACATGTAATTTTTTGTCCCCTTTGAAGGATGCTTTTTTCCTGGTGTTTTTTTCTTGTCCTATATTAACATGTCATTTTTTAGTTCACGTTGTATTCTTTTACTCCTTCCTGTGTTCATTCAGAAGACTTTGAAGGAGCACCTACTCTATGCTAGGCAGCATGCCAGGTACTGTGCTGAGTCACCCAGTAATACCTGGTTGACACTTGGAGAGGTGTGTGATGATGTGCATGTGCGCTCAGTGTGTAAATGTGGGACTTGTCATTTTAATCAGGGCTTGTTAGCACCTATCGGACTTGTGGACTGTGGCTAGGACACACAAACAGCCCTGTCTCTGTTGGAAGGACATTTTGTTATAGGGGATCAGAAATGGTCTGGCATTTACTGACATTCAGTAGGTGCCAGGCATCCTGCTACCTGCAACCCTGAAGAGCAGGGAAGTTTATACCTGTGTGACAAATGAGGAAACTGACTCAGAGAACAAGTTAAAAATGTAATGAAAAACAGTAGGCTAGGCTGAAAGAAGGAGCAGGCTTGGGTCCGTGTACTCCACCATCATGGGAACCAGTGCTGAGGAGGGTGTAGGGTGTATCCCCTGGGGATAGGGCGCAGGGTCTGAGAGCTGAGTTGAGAGAATTCCTTGCCCTGTGGCGAGTGTTGTCTGCCCTGTCGGAGAGAACTGTGAGTTGGGCCCAGATTGGTCCTGTGTTCCTTCCATGCTGGATGCGCAGAAGTCTGCTGAGACAGGACCTGCATCCAGGTCACTCTGTACCTTGTCTCCTGTTCTAGAGTATATGGCATGACTTTGCCCTGCGTCCACCTCCCCACTGGGATTAGAGACTGTCTTTTGGTCCTGAACCCTCTCCTCTAATGTAGAGGCTAGCCCAGAGGAGGTGTCTGTAGGCACCAGCTGAACAGAACTCTCTTCATGACTTCACAGAAATGTCCTATTTAGAAGTTGTCATTCTCAAAAGTGATAGTTAGTGAGGACTTTTTCCCCTTTACAGATCTTCTTCAGCTTGGGCCTGCGTTGTGCTAGAAGGCGCCGTATACACACTGCACTTGGAGGCGTCAGCCAGCTTTGCCTCCTTCCCAGCTATGGCCATGATCAGGCTGAAGGGAGTGCTTTCACTCCAGGTAGGCAGGCGCCCTGGTAGGCCCGCTGAATGTCTGCACACAGCAGCAAGGCCACCCAGCACGGAGGCTCCTTGCTCCCATCTGTGGCCGTCTCTATTTTCACAAAGTAATTGCACTGCTTGTGTTGGCTCCTGCTGTCTGGGGGCCGTCTCAGGAACAAGGGAGCAGAGGGTATGGTTGAGGAATGCTGGGGAAGTGGGTGGGGTCAATTGGGGAGGAAGTCTCAGCTGGTGTTAGCTGGAGCTCCTGGAGAACGGGAGGCCCAGCTGCTTTGCTGTGGAAACCTTAATTCTTTATTCTTGATGAATTTTAGGACTATTAAAGATTCATGAATGCATCATTTTTTGCTAAATGAGATTTTCTCAGGCCCCCCTTCCTTGCCCAAGTTCTGCAGCTCTGTGCCCTGAGACTCCTTCTGATTCCCCCTGACTCCCTGTGAGAAGGGCGTGCAGACCTGTGTCTGTTTAGGGGAAGACAGAGGGGCAGCCGAGTGCCCAGGGAGCTGCTATAGCACCCCAGGTTGTAGCCTGCAGAAAAGGAAATTTTTCAAGAATTATCACACAGTAAGAATTTGTAACCTCAGAGAGCACAACAAGGCCTGGTATTGAAAGCTGCAGAGGGTACATTGCAGATTACATCAGAATATTCTGAGTAGTTCTCTCCTATTGAATAATCATTTCTAAATGCCCAAGTGTGCGAGGCAGTGTGTAGGGTCTATAGATGAACTAGCTGTCTGCCTTGTAGTGCAGTTAGAAGTGTGCAGAAGAGAGGTGGACAGTCCCTTCCCCGGGGGCCTCCTAGACGAAATGACTAAGGTAGACAAGGCCATAGCATGAGGCCAGCCTGAATCGTAGACTCAGCACAGACTCAGTCCAGAGAGCTGCAGACAGCCCAGCTCTTCCCTGCCCTGTGTCCACTGGATCAATATGAGTGAAGCTTCTGGTTATGTGCGGAACGATGGAATAAGTTGGTTACCGTTGGGTGATTTTCAACAGAATTTCTTTACAGCTTTCATTAAATGATCTTCTCAAGAGTATGTATTAATAATAGCACTGGGGTCAAGGTTCTTTGTTAGAAATGCTTAGTGTTTTAGGGGAATTAAAAACCTAGTCTCCATCAAATGTTTTCCCAAAATTTGCTGAGTGCTTAAGGTTATATAATCTGGCTAGGTTTCCCTTCCATTCCATCTTTTAATGTTTTTTAAAAAACTTTTCTTGTATTATTTTTGGAGATGCAGTTCTGAATATTTGCAATGACTGTTGGGGAAAACGCCTCTTATGTCCATTAAATTTTGGAGTGTTCACAGGGCAGGGGTCTCTGACATATGGACAGCCCAGACCCCCATCTCACAGGTGAGCATCCCTAGGCTCAGGAAGGCAGAGTGGCTTGGTCAGGTCTGGCAGAGGAGCCCAGACGAGGGCTTCATTTTCTGATTCTTAGATCTCAGCCATTTTCTCTCCCCGTGGCAGTGGGTTCTCAGCAGGGGGTCGAGCCAGGGTTCGCTGGGTCTGATGTACACAGGTTCTCTGCACACCCACCCTGCATCTTTCCTTCTGCCCATCAAGTCCTGAGAACTGCAGCTCATCCCCCCTGGGCTGCTCCAGGCACCCTCTTCACCCTGAGGCCTTCCCTGGCCTCACGGATGCGTCCTTTCTTCTCTGTGTCCTATTGTTCCTCAATGTACCCTGCCCCCATGCCATTATCTCATGTCTCCCAATAAAGGGGAGCACCAGGAGCAGGGGCCAGAGCGCCTGCATTCTGCCTGCCCACAGTGCCCACTGTGGGGGCAAGTGATTAGCTTGTGTGGGAGGCAGAAGTGCTCCTCCCAAGATGGGCACATGCTAATCCCCAGCACACCTGTTCCTGGAAAGGGACTTTGCAGATGTGATTAAGTTATGGATGTTGAGATGGGGGTGATCCTGGGTCATGTGGGTAGGCCCAGTGTCATCACAGGGTCCTCATAAGGGAAAGAAGGAGGCAGTAGGGTCAGAGTCAGAAGATGTGAACAGAAACAGAGGCTGGAGGGATGCTGGTGGTTAGCCAAGGAATGCCAACAGTCTCTAGCGTGGAAGAGGCAAGGAGGCAGATTCTCCCCTGGAGCTTCCAGAATAAAGGCACACAGTGTTGCTGACTCATTTTCAGATCTATGAACTTTAGGGCTGCAAAATAATAAATGTGTTGTTTTAAGGTACTAAAGCTTGTGGTAGTTTGGTATAGCAACAATAGAAAACTAATACATGTGAGAGTAGAGTGTGTCTCTGTCTGCACGTTAAATATTATGTAGTAAGGTTTAATTTTTCCTATCCCTTTGGCTATAATGCACAGAAATAAGTTACAGTGCTGTTCCCCTGCTCACTAGGGGATCCCATGCTCTACCTCTGAGGCTGCTGCACTAGAACTTGGCTGATGATGTGATCGCCTGCTTCATTCCAGCCAATGCTAGGTGTCTAGAAAGAGTGTGCCTGATTCTAATAAAATGAGTAGATTTACTCTAGCTCTGCAGATAATGCCTGTAGTTCAGAGCAGTTAAGTAATTTTCCCATTTTTACTTATTTTACTCATTCACAGTCTATGTTAAGGGTCTGCCAGGTTACCTACAAGCCACCATCTCAGGTGCTAGGGGTTAGGGTTTAACAGTGAACCAGAGCTGGGTCTCTGTTTCCCCAGGGCTTCTGTAGGCCACCACTCTGTGTCATGCAATGGGACGTGCTCTGTAGGAGGCAGATGCTGGGCAGAGGAGGGATAGGGCAGGGTCACTCAGGTGCATGGGGTACTGGGGAGGTGACTCAGGATGGCTCAGGGGCCTTTAGCTGAAGGACTGACATGATCAGACTGATGGTGTTTCTGGTTTGAGGCCTGGGCACTGTCTCTACCTTTGGTGCCTCCAGATACTGTTGTGTGCTCTTGCATTTATGGGTGTGGTGTCTCAGAAAGTGGGCCTTGGGGATGTTGGTCAGGATATGCATTTCCCTTTCTTCCTTGTTCTGGGAGTGGACACGGCTCCCTGTGGCCCACAGGTATGAAGGAACTGTTGGAGGGATTGGGGACATCTCCTTTGAATTGAAGGCAGCACTACTTACTCTTTTTTCAGGGCCTTAGTTTGTGTGAGTCCCTCTCCCTTTAACTTTCAGATGTCTTGCTAGGAAATGTTCAGGAGTCTATGACAGTAGGCACCTCTATGCTGCACACACAGCACGGAGCCTGGGAAGCCTGGGAGCCAGCGAGGGGTTCCCTCCTGGAAGCTCTTCTCACACAAAAATATCTAAACTGCAGTCCAAGCTGACAACAGGGCATGGTTGGTAAATTATGGTGCATTTGTACAATTAACTATTATATAACTGCCAAGAAATTGTCTTATAGAATTTTTAATGCCATGCTCAGTTGTCACAAGGAGATAGTGACAGGAACAGACACAGGCAAAAGAAACAAACTCCCTAAGTGTAAGTGAAAGGTGTGAAGGGAATGTCCCCCAGACAGAGACCCATCCTGACCCTCAGAGGGTCCCGGGGCACTGGAACTTGAGGCTGGGCCCCCTGCACCCATGTCAAGGCCCAGCTTTAGCCTTACCCCAAGTTTATTACTACAACATGGACAAGAGGGGATATGAAATGGTATTTAGAATATGATATAAAAACATAAAAAATCAATCACCATAGATAGCGTGTGTGCACCTGTATCTGGAAGGAAGTGCAGTGACGTGTTCTCAGGGAGAGTCATGGGTGATTTGTGTCCTTGGTTTTTCAAGCTTAATAGTGAGCACTATTATTATTTGATATGTATATGAGCTGTTTAAAAAACACCCTTCAGCACCTTGTGTTATGTACAAAGTGCTATTTGCATTCATCACCGTGCTATTTATGCCATTTTTGTTGTTTGTATGTGTGTTTGGGTTTGGTCACTTTTTGTCCACTGGAATGCATATGTCTCCCGGGTGCGTGGGAGCCTCATATATATTTGGCACAGACTTGAACTTGACACTTGCCCATTTCACTTTGCCAACCTTGCAATCTAAGCACTGGTCTGAGTTTTCCACACTGCCTGGGGCTTCTCTGCTGAGCAGCTGGACATTGCTTTGGCTGGCAGGGGTGGTCTTTGGAGATCTGGAGACCACCCATTGTGGGCCCTTTGATAAAATTAAACCTGTGGAGAAAAGAAACTGTCAGGTCAGCGCTCCCTTGAGGAGGGAGACACTAATTCTGAAATCATTACAACCCATGCTGGCCGTATCATTTTTTCACTGCATTCGTTCCATCTCCTGGCTTTTCTGACTCAAGTTTGCTCAGCCAGTGAGGCCTTGTCCAGCACCCCAGAGTAAGAGTGTTTGCGAATGTCACCCAGTGTGAGGAGGCAGTGTGCCAGGGCAGCTTCCTTGACCCTGTGTGTGCACGCAGCTCTCTGCAGCTGTGTCTGACCGGCCTCACTTGCCCTGGCCTGTGGGGTGCTCTGTTGCTCAGTGCTCTTGTTTAGGGTTCTGCCATCTGCCAGCCTACCAGGGCTCTGTGCCGTCTGGTTGTCTGTCCATTTTAGGACTACCACATAGTTGTCTTTTCACCTCTATGTGTGATCCCTTTGGAAATCCTCTTTACCTGTACAGTAAGGTCTGAATTCCTTCACACGACTAACAAATTCTCCATCTTCCTTTCCTTCCTTCCATCCTTTGTTCAGACAGATGTTGAGATTATACTGGTGAGGTTCTGGATTCAGTGGCAGCAGAACTAGTTTCTGCTCTTGAAAATTCACTGTCTAGTAAGGCGGCTGACAGGTAACAGTTTGTAGAGGGCAGGGGGTGAGGGGCCCTCTGGGTTCCTCTCGTGCCATTGTTTTCCCAGGTCCCTTCGTTGTCCACTTGACCTTTCTGGTCTGCCTTGGCTAAGTTAGCGGCCTCGCAGTTGCTGTGCCTCCTGCCTTTCCCTGCTCTCTCCCATCCTTGCTGGGTGCTCTCTCCTCCCTTCATCTCTCTGCAGCCTGGCCTGGCCACCCAGGTACGGTGAGCCACTGCATTCCTCTTTAACTTGCATGCATTTTTAGTTTTTGTATTTAACTCTTTATGGTTTATTAATTTGCTTCCGTGTTTGCCACCCATACTAAACTTCTTGTGAGGGGGGCCGCACCTTTTGAGACTCTGTGTACCTAGAGGCTGCTCAGCTTGGCCCCCGTGGGTGCCTGTGGGATAGATGGATGAAGATGGAGAAATCCAGCTGTGGCCTACACGTCGGGGCCTTTGCTTAGGCATCTGTTGCTTATGGAGTGTCTATCAAGTTTATTCTGCGGTGTTGGAACCACAGTGACTTAGCCATGCTATATTTCAAAATTAAGGCCCTCGAGTTGGAGGCTGGGCGCCACACCGAGGTCCACCTCCATGCAGTGGCGTGCATTGAACCTTGCACAGTGCAGCTGCGCAGACCCATGTTTAGCTGCTCTGGGTTAGTATGCTCCTGCTGCTCTTTTACTGTTCAAATGTTGTCTCTTCTCTTAAATATATAGCCGAAAAAGGACATCCGGACTGGGACCTGATGTCTTATAATCGGCCTGTTCTTTTTTTTTTCCTGTCTCTGACTGAGAAGGGCTCACAAGAGAAGGTGTTTTCTGGTTATCTCTTTGTTTTATGAAACTCGGTACTGAAGACGACTGGAGGCAAGCCTTCAAAAGTTGGGGTGAAGCCTGCCAACAGCCTTCACTTGTGTGAACCCCTTCTGGGCGTCACTGGGATTGTAGCTTCTCTCGTCCTGGAGCCCCTGTGATGGCTGAGCTCCCAGTGGCATCACTGCTGTGGGGCTGCAGGGCAGTGGCAGCTCGGCTCTCAGTGCTCGGTCTGAGCCTCCACTTGTCTCATGGCATCACCATCTGCTCCTCAGCTCTGTGGGGCAGGCTTCCGGTTTCCCAGTGAGGACATTGAGATGTGGAGACACTGATAAATTACAGTGAACGGCTAGTAAGGAGGTACTGGGACTCCCTGCCTGGGTTTTCTGGTTGGTGGGGTCTGGCCTTTGGGTGGGCCACAGTTCTAGGTGGTAGGGGGTCAGCCTATGGAGAGTCAGGCTCACAAAAGGTATAAATAACACTGGGAGGTGGGTGCTGAGGGGTAGCGGGGCATCTAGAACAAGAACAGAGGTCAAGCCCTCTGGACACTGGGGAGGAGAGCGCACGGGCCAGGTCAGCTCCCTCGGAGAGTGTATGTGGTGCAGACTCACCCTGACAGGACTCTTTCTGGGCTTCTGTGCTTTGGGGACACCTTTGCCATTGGGCATCTGAGCTGCAGGAGGTGTGGTAGTGCTCAGAAGAGCCTTGTTGGGAGGGAACTATCTCAGCTGACCACAGGCCATGTGGCCAGACAGGACTATGCTTGGATCTCGGCCCCAGCATTTGTGTGCCATTGCCCCTGGGCAAGATACTTAACCCTGACACCTTGATTTCCACATCTGAAAAATGATTTCTTTTGAATATTACATGAGCCACTCTATTACGCATACAATGCCTGTGTGAGCGTCTTATGGGCGTGCTCAGGGCACATGCCCCACTTACCTCCCCTCACTGCTGCCTATAGCCCTCTCTCTCTGTGTCTTTTTCTTGGGCCTAACTCGAGGCTTTGCTAAGACTCCCAGGTCTTGTGTGGTCTAAAACAATGGCCAGGGTGGCCTCGTTGCCCCTCTGAAGCCTCCATCTACCTGGAAGGAGCTCAGCAAGGGGCTGAGTTGGTACCTCCACCCCGTCTGCTCTGCAGGAGGCCCATCGCAGCTGGTGTTGGGTGGGCGTCCTTTGGCCCTTGGTTCTTGCCTGTGGACTTCCTGTCCTGGCTAAAGGAGAGCCTCTGATTGTAGCGCATTCGCTTGGCGGGGTCCCCATGATGGTCCTGCTCAGCGGATTCTCCTGTCTCTTCTTCTCTTTCTGTTTGCCCCATCAGAAGCCCAGAGTGCTAAGGAGCCAGTGGGGGTGCCAGTGATGGCAGTGGTGTCCTTTCAGAGGGCCTGGCCTGCCCACTTGGTGTCGCAGCACTCCAGGTTCAAGGCTTGGCATCAGCTCTCACCAGCTGTGGACCAGAAGCCACTCAGTGCCTCTCTGAGCCTCCATTTTATTGGCCGTAAAATGGGAATAGCAATCTGTTTCTCAAGCTTTCTGCGAAGGCCATTGCTTTATGGATGTGGTGGCTCCCCAGGGAGTACTCGGCATGCGAAGCACTTGAGGGACACTTACTGAAATTGACACTAAAACCCCCATATATGTGGGAGTCTTTCATCAGACTCTACTGACAGAGCTTGGGCTAGATGGTTGTTTAGCCTCATTCCACACAGGGGGCAACTGTGCTTATAGGACTTGGACTTGCTCTCGGTTACTCATGTAGAACGTGGCAAAGCCGGGAGCTCACCCTCATCTGTGTGGCGTGGAGCTCAGTGCTCAGGTCCACGTGGCCTGTGCGAGGCTGGCAGTTTCCAGCTGCTTTGCCTGGTCTTCTCCATTGGGCATGTGCTCCCCAGGCTGAGGTCATGGTCCTGTCATCTCATGGACTCTGCTTGTGGAAAAGAAAGGGCACTTTCACACCAAGGAAGCTTCCTTTGCCCGCCACCCATTTTGGAAGGTGTGTCTGTGAACGAGGTGGCCTCTGCTGGTTTAGGAACTGCCCTCCACACTGCGGGTTGGTTGGCCCTCCCTCTACCTGTGTGGTCTTCAGAAACCACGGGTCCCTTTCTTGGTGGAAGTGCACTTTTGCAGAAGAGTGTGAGTCTCTTATCTATCAGACACATTTTACTGAGTAACTAATTGCTCTGTGCTGAGTGCAGCCAGGACAACAGAAATCATTCTGAAACTAGTCTTAACTTGCAAAGCCTGCTATGTGGTGGAGGAGGCAAAACAGGCGAAGCCTGCTGTGTGGTGTAGGAGACAAAACAGGCACACTGTGACACAGAAGACAGCCACTGGGAACAGGTGTCAGCAACCACTGAGTGTGAGGAGCTTGCCTGAGCCTCAGTGGACACATTTGAGCTCAGCACTGTGAAATGGTGAGGTTTTAGCAAGCTGAGATAATGAGGAAAAACCAAAGAAGAGGCATTAAGGTTAAATAAATGTGGATATTTAGTGGCAGAAACAAAAACAACACCTCTATGAGCTCCAGAAGTCTGAGTTACCTTGCAGGTGAGGATGGCTGCCACAGGGATGGGTTCCACGGCTTGGGGTGACCACTCACCCTCTTTTGTGGAACTTGGCATCTGGCTGCCTCATTCCCACCTGCAGTTGGGCTTCTTTTGCCCCCCCTCACTGTGAGCTGTAGGGATCTTTGGCTGGCGGGGTCTGGCCCTGGCCCTAGCACAGCAAGCCCTTCCATCCAGAGTCCCCACGGAGTAACTCTAGTGTGTGAATTCACTTGCAGAGAATGTGTGATCCCTGCCTGGCCGGCCAGGGAATTAGCTGCTTAGATGAAGCGTCCATCCTCGGCTGATCAGCCACACCTGAGACTTGCACTTTTTATTCACAGCCGCTCCTTGCCGTGCTATGGATGGAGCTGGGGAATTGGCGGAAAAGCCTGGTATGTTTGAGAACTGAAAATAGGTCAGGTTGATGAGAACACAGGGTCTTTGGAGAGGAGTAACAGGAGGCAGCTGTAGCGCGGGGTGGGGCGGCCAGCCCTGCGTGGAGGACTCAGCCCAGGGGAGCCGTAGTCAGACTTGCTCATGGGGCTTCTCCCTCAGCTTAGGAAGCCAGTGTCCTGGCACCTCGACTGTGCCCCCCAGCTCTGTTCTGAGGTGAGCCTGATGCTGGGCCCATCTGAGCCAGGGAATTTCACATTCATTTCTTTACTTTCCTTCTCTCTGGGTAGCACAGCTGGAGGTAGAGAGAACAGCCTGTGCCAGAAGGTCAGAAGGCCAATCACCTTGTCACATGACCCTTCTATGGCATGGACATTGTGGTCCCTGCTTTATTCCTGAGGACTCTGTGATTTGCCTTGGTCCTGGCAGTTAGTATGCAGTAGCTGCCTTTGATCCCACCTCTCTCAGGTTCCAGAATTCTGGTCCTCTCCAAAACATCCCTTATCTCTTAACTTTATTTTAAAAAGAAAAATAGAAGTTACATGTTAGAGCATGAAAGGTTATCGGATGTTCACCTAAGATGGGTGCTTGGAGCAGCATCTCAAGGCAAACAGCCCACCCTTCCAGGACGGCCGCCTCTCAGGTCACCGTGACCCATCATGAGGCTGGACAGGCAGCATGTCCCCCTGCTCAGGTACCTTCCCTGCACCTGCCATTTCCATGGCACCTCTCAGCCTGGGCTGGTCCAGGTTTCCACAGGCAAAGGTGGTTGTTGCTGTTGGGATTAATTGGAATTGTGTTGGCTATTTTTAGCTCCTGTGAGGAAAATTTATTTTGACTTATAAATGTTACAGGATCAGATATGTTTTTAAAGTGTAAAACACACCCAATGTGGAATGTGACTTTTTTGTCTTTGGGAAAATGGTCTTTTGATGCCATCTCCTTTCAAACTTGGAGGCACTCTAAAAGTGCCTTTTCATTGCTCCTGATTCACTTTCTCTCACTCTTTTAGCTCCTGAAACCCCTTCAAGAATTGTGGGATAAATAGAAAAGATGATGATTCTCTCTCTCTTTTTTTTTTTGGCAGTTTTTGGCCAGGGCTGGGTTTGAACCCACCATCCTCCGGCGTATGGGCCAGCGCCCTACTCCTTTGAGCCACAGGCGCCACCGAGATGATGGTTCTCTTATCAACTAGAATTTATTCTATGAAAACTACCTGAAGGCGAGGTGTTCTCTTTCTGGGGGGAAGGGTCTGCTCTGTGAGGCAGAGGTGAGCAGAAGGCACATGACATGCCAGGGTCCCACAGTGTGTCCGTGTGGCACTGGGGTGGGAAGGCAGGCTAGTCTGGTGCCAACATCACCACAGAGCTGTGCCCCTGAGTGGGAGCCATGTTTTGGTGGAGCTGCCCATAGGTCCCGGAGGGAGATGTTAGCTCCCGGGGCCCTCAGGCCCCTGTGCTAGCTTTGTGTGGATCCTGGAGGGAAGTGTCAGGTCCCAGGGCCCTCAGGACCCCATGCTCGCTCTGCGTGGGTCCTGGAGGGAGATGTCAGGTCCTGGCCCCTTAGGACCCTGTCCTAGCTCTGTGGCTGACTATCAGGGCTGCTGGGAGAGCCTCAAATTATTCCCAACTTGATGGTCCACAGCCCTGTCTGTGCTTCTCAAACTCTGATCCTCTGTGGTTCCCCTCTTGGTCCATAGTGCTCTCTCTGTGAGTTCAGACTGGCTGTCTCTCAGTCTTGTGGCGGCCCCTCCCACCATCATGCCCCACGTGCCCCCTGTGTCTGCTCCTCGCCCCTCAGTGGTCTGAGAAGCACTGTGGCAGGGCACTCTGCTCCATGGCCCTTGGTGTGTACAGGATGGAGCTCTGACAAGCCCCGGCTCCTCTTCTGCTTCCGGCCCCACCTTGCCCTATCACAGCACTGTGCCTGACCGATTTTTTCTTGTCCCTCAAGGTTCACCTTTGGTGTTTATCACCTTCTACCCGACTCCTTCACCCAGGTTGAAATCAGGCCCTTTCTAGTTGGTGCTTCTGAGCAGCTGAAGACAAGATAGCTCACTCCCCTTGCCACTTTCCTTGGGCGTCAGGCTCCAGTGAGCTGAACAGAGCTATCTCAGACATGTAGGTCTTTGTTCCTCGTCAACAAAAAGGGCCCGTCCTGGTCTCAGACAATCCCTGTGAAGCATTTCCTGTGCATGCAGTACCATGGCAGATGATAGAGAAATAGGACCGGCATTGGTCCCCATGCCAAGGACGCCCCGTGCTGGAAATAGATGGGGACACACACTTCAGTAACAATAATCTGCATAGAGTGTGTGAAAAGAAGAACAAAGTGCTATGTGGGGGTGAGGTGCCTGTCAAATGAGGGGGTTGTGTTGGGTCAAAACACACTTGCCCTGTCCCCTGCACTCTGTGTGCTCAGCAGCTGCCTCCCTCAGCCAGCAATGGGGGACGGTGGGGACAAGGATGTGGACATGGGCCTTTGCTCATGGTGCTCAGTGTATCCCTCACTGAGTATCCTGTAGTGAGAGGACGTCAGGGGCTGGGGAACCAAATAGGTGTCACCTCTTGTAGACCACTTACCAGTTGTCCTTGGGGCACTAAAGAAGACTTTAGCTCATTTGAAGATTTCTGGAGTTTTCTGGACACTGTTAGTGCAGACTCAGAATGGAGGTAAGTCTAGTAGATAACCAACTAAAATGGGCAGATTTTCTGACTCTGTCCGGCGGCCCTGGCCCATATTCCCACTTTCACTTTTCTTTTCTAGTTCAGTGCTTTTCATCGCATTCAATTTGTATGTGGCGATTATATATCATCTGTTTGTAAACTGGCTGTCTAGAGTTAACCTTGGTTCCGTTTTGTCTTAGAGAATTTACAATAGTGGAGTTGAAGTCTTTCCTCTTTCTGATACGTAGGAGCTTTTGCACATTGACATTTACCTCATTTGCTGATGCTGAATGTGGGGCAGATACTTGAAGCTAAACTGACTCTCGGATCTGCCTTGGAGGAGCCCCTGGACCCATCCTGGTTCTTTCTGTCCAGCGTGCCCAGAACCCACGAGGAGATGATCAAGTTCCTGTTTGGACCTCATGACCCAAGCTGAAGGCTTGCACATTGCTCTTGCAGGTTCCCTTCTTGTCCTGATAGTTCTTTAGTGATTGTTATGAGCCACGGGCAGACTGAGCTTGGAAGGCAGTCGGGGGGGTGGATGATAGCCAATGTGTCCCGGGCCAGAGGCTTAGAAATCAGACTCCTTTAACAAGAAAACAGGCTTTGGATCCCTACTATTTATGTAACTAATACTGTAATAAATATTTAAATATGTATTAACATAAAATTAAATGGAGAGTTCTTATGCACTTATATTTGTGAAACTACTCTTTCCAAATTTTGTGCCAAATTATAAAACCAACACAAATAAAATTACCAGACTGACTCAACAAGATGTTTTGGTGTGACTAAATTGCTAGCAGAATTGTGAAATACTGACAGCTATAGAACTGGCTGAAAAGATAGATTTATATTCTCTTATTCAAACCAGGGCAAGCCCTTTGCTGACATGCCCTGGTGTCATCTGTGTGTCAAGTGACGTAAGCATGTCTGCCTTTGTCCTTTTGCTGTCAGCTTTCAGCGTCAGTAATAACACCTAAACAAGTGTAGGTCCTGAGGTTACTCGGTAGGTTCTTCCATTTGGAATATGCTAATCTTGGTTCTTGACTACTGTCTTGGTATGCTCAGGCTTCCAGGAGAAAATACTGTAGACTGGCTGACTTAAATGACAGCGATTTCTTTCTCACGGGTTGAGAGGCTGGATGTCTTATACAGGTACCAGACATTTGGTTCCTTGTGTGGACTCTCTTCCTGGCTTGCAGATGGCTGCCCTCTTGCTGTGTCCTCTCTGCCTGTGTGACTATATTTATAAGGGCACTAACCCTATGGCACGAGGCCCATGCTTATGACCACATGCAACTCTAACTACCTCCCAAAGGCCCCGCCTCCTACTTCTGTCACACTGGGGTTGGGGCTTCAATGTACAATTTTTTTTAGGGGATATACATGTTCAATTTATACTAACAGCTTTATTAAGGTATAATTGATGTATCAAAAACTACACATATGTAAAAGTATATAGGCATATGTTTGATTCCAAGAAAACATTGCCATAGTCAAGAGAACGAACATATTTATCACCAACAAGATTTTCTTTATGGCCCCACATCTCTCCCTGTCCCAGTATCCAGGTAATCACTTGTCTGTTCTCTGTTACTATACATTGCACTGCATTTTCCAGAGTTTTACATAGGTGAACCATGTAATATTCACTCATTTGTTGGTCTGGCTCTTTTCACTCAGGTAATTATTTTGAGCTTTGTCCATGTTGCTGAGTGTGTAATAGTTCACCATTTCTACTCCAGTGTTTGCTATGGTCAGTATTTTTCATTGTAGACATTCTAATAGGTTTTGGTGGCATATCATTGTGGTTTTAATTTGAATTTCCCTACCGATTAAGGAGTATCTTTTTATGTCCTTATTTGCCAACTGTAAATTTTTCTTTGTTGAAGTTTGTATTTAAGCCCTTTATTTTTCAGTCGAGTTATTTTGTTCCTATTGAGTTTTGCATATTCTAGATACGCAATGTTAATCAATATATTATTTGCAATATTTAATTCCAATCTGGTTTTTCTTTTCAAGTGTTATTCAAAGAGTAGAAGTTTTTAATTTTGATGAAGTCCAGTTTGTCAGTGCTTTGATGAGTCATGCCTTCCATATTGTGTCTGGGTAATCTTTTCTCTTAAGTTCACTTCTACAAGTTTTATAGTTTCAGGTTTCATATTCATTTTAGTGATCCAATTTGAGTTAATTGTAAAGAGTGCAAGGTGTGGGTCAGAGTGAGGATTTGGGCATATAGATACCCAGCTGTTCTCACATGTCCTCTGCCTTTAAATCCAGGGCAGCTGCCAGCCCCTGTGCCTCTCCCAGGCAGCAGGTGGTCTGGGTAGCGTCTCAGCGCAGGCTCCACTCAGGCTCCACAGTCGGGCTACATGGGTTCCAGTCCAGCACTGCCACTTAGAAGCTATGGGACCTCGGGAAGTTAACAAATCTTGTAACCTTCATTTATCTCGTCTTAAATGTGTGTGTCAGGGTAGAAGATGCTTGTCAGGGTTGCTGGGGAATCAGATTCGACAAAGTATTAATATATAATGTGTTAATAGTTAGTACAACCTGGTGCAAGAGGAGTGCTTAGTAAATAGCAATGTTGATGTTGTTACTGCCACTGTCGTCCTGGGCAGTAAGTCTACTGCCTGAGCCACTTTCTGAGTTCACTGCCAGTGCCCCTCAGCCCCCCCCCCTTTGATGTCCTGCCTTGTCTCTTAATACCTTGTTCTCAAACACAGGCACCCTAGAAGCCTCACATCTGAGTCTTTTTTTATATCCTCTTGTTCCATGTTCTTGGCACATTGTTCCCTCTTGTTCCGTTTGCTGGGTCTGCTCTTTGCACAGCGCTTTGTCCACTGCCCCCAGGGAGAACCCTCAGAATCAGAGCTGCTGGGCGCCTATAAAATCTTGCCATTTCAGGTCCTGTTTTATACGTTCTACTTTAGTTTTTCTTAAAAGTCCAGTGAAATAGAAAGTGCTGCTCCTGGAGTCTGACAGACTCAGGTTTATACCATGATTTTGTCACTTAGTTAACTGTTTGATTTAGACAAGTCATTTAAACTCTCTGGGCCTGATTCTTGTACAATAATAAGAAAAGGAACGATTTTCTTTTTCATCATTGTGATTACTGTGAAGATTAAATGCGATGCTGGATACAATAGCCCCTGGCACACACTTATTATTAATTAATCTAATTCTGAAAGTTGCATGGATCAGGGCTTTTGCCACAAAAGAAAAGGAAAGAAAACAACCATTTTGAGAGTAAATTTAATAACAGCTTACGTTGTGGGATAGAAAGAAAGTGAGGTATTTCTTCATATTCTAAGCCTGGAATGATGGTTCATTTCCTTCTCTTTACTCCTTGGAAAGAAGGAAGTTAAAAGAGAAAATTTGCCCTTTATTAAAATACATTTTTTGGGTGATGAACAAATGATTGAAATGTGGCAATTTAGGCAACCAGAATGTCTCCCTCCCTCGTTATGCTTGACACACACAGCAACGATGGTGTGAGTTAGCCTGCGGCAGGCCTTACGGGTTTCAAGGGTGTGTTTTTTTTTGAATTGTGTTATAGTTGAAATGACTTATTACTCAGTACTAATTCTCTTCTTTTTCCCTAGCATCTAAAACAGTGTCTGGCACAGGGTGGTTTCTGAATGTAGGAGTGAAGTTAATCCCTGAAAACACTAAAACCTGTGTTTCATCATTCCCACTCTACAGAATGAAACTGAGGCTCAGACTAGTTGAATAACTTCCCCAACAGAACTTGGGGACAAAACTTGGATTAGAACTTAGGTCTATTGGACCCAAAAGCCTAAGCTCTTAATTCTAATGTCTTTCTTACACCGTGTTTTAATTATAAAGGATCTTAAGAGGAATAAACAACTTCATTCTACTTTTCAAGAAGGGCATAACGAAACTTTATTGAATCTAAAGCGACGGGGGAAAGCCCCATCTCCCTTCCTGCTCTGCCAGGTTAATTTGTTGTTCTTCCGTCCTGAGCTCTCTTGGGCTGAGGAATAACCAGTATTGTGTCTCTGAGTGCCCTTCACGGCATCAGAACCACATTATCTCTTGGTAAATGCTATTTGATAGTGCTGGTGGAGATCAGTACATGGTACTTTAGGAAGGTGCTGAAACCTCCTTACTCCGTCTCAAGTGTTAGAATATTTATACAAATGAAATGTGAGTGTTGCTCTTTTCCCTTGTTCCCAAGTGTTCATTAATGATACTACCTTGTTCTGCTGTCACATGCCAGTTATTTGAGGTGCCAGATGAACTTCAATTTAATTACAAACTCATTTATTTCCATTTCCTCATGCAGGGTGTGAAAACCCATCTTTCCCTGGCCAGGGATGCAAGATACTATGGATTCCCCCACATCAAATCCTCTTCCTTGCTTCCCATTCTCCCTGCTGCTACTGGCTTTACTGACACTTTTGGTTGCTGGCCTTTGGAACACAGGGGTGCCCTGCGACATGATTGCTTTTCCCACGTCTTTCCATCTCTGCTCACTCCTTGTAAATAGCACTGTCAAAGAAAGAGTAAAGAAGCAAAGCTCTTAAGCATGTTACTCCCTGCTCCCTTTCCTAAGGGAAAGGTCCCTAGTGCCTACAGTACACCAGACACTGAGGAAGGCTGCTTTCATTCTTGGTCCCAATTAATCCTTAGATAATCCTTCAAGTTCATGCAATTGTTAGCCCCTTATAAAGATGATGCAGGTGAAGCTTAGGAAAATGAAGTAATTGCAAAGTGAGGATTCATTGAGATTAGGCTAAAGATCAGGTCTGCCTGACAAAGCTTGGTGGTTGGGATCTTGGAGCCTCTATGTGTGTGTGGTGTCCTTGGGACAAATAAGTTGGGAAAATACCAGGCAGCCCTTTCCTTCCTCAGGATTTCTGTGTGCATTGTTGTCTTAAGGATTCCAGAAGTCTTCCATTTAAGAAAATGATGGAATTTTTCAATTTTCTATAATGAACATGTTTAACTGAATAGCAAAGTTAAAGCATTAATGTTTTTGCTGTCCTTGCTTTATCACTTATCCATCTTTTTATTCACCTATTAATATATCATAGATTGCTCATGCATTTTAAAATAAATTGTAAATATCAGTATATTCCCACCAAGAACCTCACTGTGTCATTAACTGGAGTTTAGTGCATACTCTGTACAATTCCAGTCATTTAAATATTTTAAGATTTGTTTTGCGATTGGTCCTGCTGAATTCTGATACCCTGGAAAGATGCACAGAGCTCAGCTTGTTGCTGGGTGTGGCTGGTACCACTTCTGCAGCCAACAGCATTATCAGTTCATTCGTGTGTTTACTAAATTTTAAAGATTTCTCCTACCATTTGCTGAGAATGTGTTATTAAAAACCCCCAACTATAATTGTGGAACTGTCTTGACTTCCTTTAATTGCAGCCAATTTCTGCTTCATGTATTCTGAAGCTACTGTCTTCTATCTTCAACGTGTTTAAGATTATATGTCTTGCTGATGCATCACTTCTTTACCATCATGGACTTTTCTCTTTCTCTTTGGTACTACACTTTGTCTTGAAGTCCATTTTATATGATGTTAATATAACCAGACTATTTGGAAGGGATATCTTTTTCAATCCATTCACTTTAAAAGTGTCTTTATATATTTAAATTATATCACTTGTACATAACATGTGATTGAATTTTACTGCTTTCATCCATTGTAAAAAGTTCTGACTTTTAGAGACCAGGGACCACTTTCATGAAAGACATTTTTCCACAGACCGGCAGGGGGAATGGGGTTGATGGGGGCGCAGCTGGTGGAGATACAGAGGAAGCTCTGCTTGGCTGTGGCTGCTCACTCCTGCTGCATGCCCTGGTCCTAAGTTTCATGAAAGATGGTTTTTTCACAGAGGGGGATTGGGGTCTTGGGAGGGGGGTTGGAATGTGCTGGGAGTGGGAGCTCTGCACCTGCTGCTGACAGGCCTCAGACTGGTACCCGGGGTTGGGGCCTGTAGGTTCAGAGCATTGAGTTCATTGATATTTAAAGTTTATCCTTAGTAAAGTATCTCCAAAATGGAAAAAAAGTATCCAGTGTACTCAATACCATTATGGCGTAAACACTTGCACATTCACAGGAATGATAAAACAAAATATAGTTTAGCAAGAGGGAGGGGAGAGGAAGCAGAAGGGAGGAGAGGAAAGAGGGCATTTGGTGGGATCTTGCCTGATGTGCACCGTGCAAGGGTACACTTCAAAATAACTAAGAGCAAATTACAAATGTCTTACCACAGAAAATAAGTAAGTGAGATGATGGTTATGTTAAGCATTCTACATTGTATATCAAATCATCACAGTGTACCCCATAAATGTATACGGAAGAAAAAATTTTTTTTTCTTTTTTTTTTGAGACGGAGCCTCAAGCTATCCCCCTGGGTAGAGTGCCATGGCATCACAGCTCATAGCAACCTCCAACTCCTGGGCTCAAGCGAGTCTCCTGCCTCCACCTCCCAAGTAGCTGGGACCACAGG
>CAUYQV010146327.1:0-82144 GCA_963574575.1 Galagoides demidoff | reverse complement strand
TCAGAGACACACATATCATCAGAGAACCTTGATTCACCATCTTCCTGACTAATACTTCAACAAAATATATATTCCTTAGGTCATACATTTGCCTATGAGCTGGGCTTTAAATATTCCCTCTCCTCACAAAAGCAAGACCTTGTCTCTCCTAAAAATAGAAAAACTAGTCTGGTGTAGTGGTGCACTCCTATGAGCCCAAGAGTTTGAGAATGCTATGAGCTATGATGCCATGGCACTCTACCTAGGACACAGAGTGAGACTCTGCCTCAGAAAAAGAAGAAAAGAAGGCCCCAACAACTAAATCTTCAGCCAGAAGCTGCCCCTGGATCCTAGGCTTGCTTAGCATCCACTTGGATGCTTATAAAGTATCTTAAACTTAAAATGACTGAAACCAGCTCCTGGACACTACCTTCCACAGTTCATTGCAACTCCATTCTTCCAGCTGACTTCCTAGCTCATCAGCCAAGTCTTTGCTATAGTCTTTTAGGGCAGGTTTGACCTGATCCTGTTCCCATCATTCTTTGCTCACCCTCTGCTCCAGCCACAAAGTTTTCCTAGTCCTGAAACCCACCAAACACATACTGATCTGATGGCCTGTGGTGTTTTCTTTTTTTTTTTTGCAGTTTTTGGCCAGGGCTGGGTTTGAATCGGCCACCTGGGTATATGGGACCCGCACCCTATTCCTTGAGCCACAGGCACCACCCTATCTGAAGGCCTTTGTAACTGCTGTTCTGCCTGGAAAGGTCTTCTCCTACATGTCCCTGCAGCTCACCCCTCCACTTCCTTCAAGTGCTACTCAGGTGTCATCCCATAAAACCAGTTCTCATAGAACAGTCAGCTACTGTCACTGCATACCGCTGCCCCCTGCTTCGTTCACATTGTACTTATCACTAATTGACATCTTTTACTGTCGTCATTTGCTCCCAACCCACCCATGCAAGAATGTAAACTATTTGAGGGCCAGCTTTTATTTTATTACTGCTGTTCTCTACCCTGTCTTCATTTCCTAAAACACTACTTGGCACATAGTAGGTATTCTGTAAATGTGTGATTATCGTTCTTATGACTTGTCAACTCAACTGAAAAGTGATGTGAGGCTTCTACTTAAACATATTATATTCAATATTTAAACTTATTTCTGTTCCTTCCTCTAATCCTAATAAATTGACAGTGAATGGATTTTTCAAATAACAAAGATAATGGAAGTGGAGACATCGATAAAACCCATCCTGATAACCCCATTTAAAATTACAGCCTCCCTTCCCCCCCTCCATAGCACCTATGATTTTTAACATGTCTCACTTTAATTCAAAAATTATGTTAGTTTTTTTATCCCTAAAATGCAAGTACCAAGAAGCAGGAATCTTTATTTTATTGTCTGATGTGGTACTAGAATAGCACCTAGCACTTACTGGATGCCCCAAAGTATCTGTGGAATGAGTGAATGGAGATGAAAACAAGACTGTGGAAGCTGAGAGCAGATGGACAGATGGGAGCTAAACAGGAGGCTAAGACAAGACAACGCAGCTGGAGTTGCCAAAAACAAGCCAGTTCACCCTGCAGACCTGGAAGTAGGCTTAGGAATTGGTAGCAGTTGCCTCTGAATGCGCATGAGTAGAAAACAGAACCACAGTAGACAAACCGCAGGAACGTTTGACTCCCTGAAGAGACTGAGAAAAGGGGTTCTGGACTTAAAAGACACAGCACAGCTGAGCATGGAAGGACTGTACTTAATCCAGAGGGTAAGTATCTACCTACTGAATGGTGAGATCTCCAGTCCCCATTTTCCGGTTGACTTTGAGAACACAAGCAGTTAAACCCATTAAGTGACCCCCCTCTCCTAGTTTGTCCCCTGATCTCTGGTTAAAATTGCTCTATCCAAGAGGAAACTCAGTACAGACTTCTCAATAGCAACTCCAGAAACCAAAATATCATGGCCTTCACAATTCTGATGACAAGTTATTTCCAACCTCAAACTGTTAGTTAAGGGATCAGCCAAATGAATGAAAAAATAAAGATTTTCTTCAGACATAGAAGCATTTACTCCCCATCCATCCTTTTTTCAGGAGTGCCAGGGATGATGTGCTCTGCCAACATGAGGGGCTGATGAAGAAAAAAGAAAGCACGGGAATCTGGAAATAGAAGATTAACAGGAAAGAGCCGCAGAGCATCCTCAGAATGATGGCAAAGGAGATTTGAGGACAACCAACGAGCAGTAGTTCTGAGTAAAGGAAAAAGAAAGGCTCGCCCTAAAACAAAAATAACTCCAGATTACCTGAGAGATGTGGTTGACCACAGAGTGAGGAAACTCACACTTTTGTTAGAAAGTCTGGGGATAACGTGAGATTGAGCAACAGCTAAGCAAATGAAACAAAGACATGATCACTGACTCTGGAGAGACCAACGCTGAATATGAAAGGAAACCAGACAGCACTGCTTATGACCAGCCTGCTAGTCAAAGTCATAACACATAAATATGCCGTACTGACCTAACCATAACTGAAGATAGCTCTGTTAGGAAGTTGGGGAGGAATGCGACAGGTATAAAGAAAGGATGGCATGCATTGGTAGGCAGTTTAGACCTTATCATCAACAAGTAAGCATGCGATAGATACAGTAGCAAAACAATGGAAAACTACTTTGGGGAAGCAAAAGAGTAAGAAGGGAAAGGGAGAGGAGATTTTTAAAAATATAAGCTATCTAGTACTATTTTACTTTTTCAATCACGTATGCTTATAATTTACACAAAATAAAAATTCTAGATGGCAACTGTACACCCAAGAAGAAGAAAAGTTATAATGCAACCCTACTGATTTTTATTCTTCACATAGTGACTCTATGTCTTAACGCAGACTTTGAGACTCTGTATTAAAATAGATGACCACAAATTAAATATTTTGTGGAATAAATGATTTCCCTCAGGCATTTCCAGAATATTTGTTAGTACTTCATTGACACTGCATAGCTTAAATCAGGTGTCTAGGTAAAACTTTACTGAAAAAATACATCATTTTTCCCAGCAAATTAAATAAGCTGTAGAAATGAACCTCTTCTCAACATGAATCTAAAGAGAAGAGAAACAAGCCAATGGGCTTTGCCCGCAGACAGGAAATAAGCCCAGGGCGGGGAGCAGGAAAGCCCCTAGTTGAGCCCTTCCACCTGAACCTGACTTTCCCCATCTGTAGACTGAGCCTGACTTTCCCCACCTCTAGATTGAGCCTGACCTTCCCCATCTGTAGATTGAAGGGGCTCAATCAGGTCATTTCGAGTTCCTTTTTTAGCGCTAAACTTTGAGTTAGGCCTTCACACATCTCCTTGATTTCTTTTTTCTTGAATTAATCAATGACAAAGATGACCATATGTCCCACTATGCTGACTACAGTCCTTGTTTCTATCTGTTGTCCTGGAAAAATGATTAATTGATCTCCTTTAACTCTCAAAAGTGTCCCAGTTTGGAAGATAAATTTCATGGCCCTCCTACTTCATTCCCTAGAAATATAAAAAAGATTAAAATAGACAAAATCTATCTATTGAACACATGAGTTCACCTTTAAATTTACAAATACAATCTCCTATAGCTTGCTTTCTCTTAACCTCTGGAGAAGTTTCAGATTCCTTTGTGAATGGTCCATGAACTATAGAGAATTTGTTCAAAACCAATGAAGAGTTATATGTAAATTTTTCTCTGTGAAATCATTCAGTATGTAAAATATTTTGTTAAAACATATTTTCTCATAACTTTAGGACATGCAGGGCTTAAAAGCTATAACTAAAATACTGGTGGTTAAGGCACCAGCCACATGCACTGAGGCTGGCGGGTTCAAACCTAGCCTGGGGCCAGCTAAACAACAATGACAACTGCTACAAGAAAATAGCTGGGTGTAGTGCCAGGCGCCTGTAGTCCCAAGGACTTGGGAGGCTGAGGCAAGAGAATCACTTAAGCCCAAGAGTTTGAGGTTGCTGTGAGCTGTGATGCTACAGCACTCTACTGCAGGCGACATAGTGAGATTCTGTTTCAAAAATAAATAAAAATTTTAAAAAAGAATTAGTTCAATATTCTAGGTGAGACAATGAATTTTAATTGTTAAAATAATTCCAGAACAAGTCCTTCTACCTGAGTCTTACAGCTATGATTTCCAAAGAATGTTCTCTCAGATTATAGGTCTCATCCACTATCTTAGCTGTTTATGAGCTAATCAGTTACTCATTCAAGGGAATGTGTCCCTTCCATTGCACAGACAAGCTCTGGATGCCAATGATTCTCAAATTTCCTTTAAGCTAGGACCAAAAGTCCTGCTGGTACCCTGAGCAGCAGCTCACATATGATCCAACGAACTTGAAGCATTCTTTTCATAGTGAGTAGCACTGAAACAGATTCCATAATTGATTATTCAGTTTCAAAGGAGATTTAACATTGCTTGGCTTTCTCGAAGTTATAAAGAGTTCCTTAGTTTTACTCAAATATACACTATCCCTGATAGAAAACATGTCTCGTTATAAAGAGCTATGATTTGTTTTAGCAATTTTTTTTTAAACTGAACCATTTAAGTCACTGCCTAAAGAAATTTCTAAGTGAAATAAATACCAGGTCCACTAGAAGAAGAAAAAGAAAAACACGTAATTTTAATTCATTTTGTTTTAAAGATATATGATTACTATATTTTAAAAAAAATTAGTTAAAAAATGAGCTCAAGTTAAACTGGGTCATGGTGTGGTGACTAATGTATTGTCTCGCCTTAATCTAATGAAAATAAAAGGAAAGCTAGCTTTGGCACTCACTCGTACTTTTCATCTCTTTTAGAAAGTATGCCTGAGTTTTGGATCTGGGATCAGGTTTGCTTGGTAGCCTCAAAGAGCAATTTTCCCCTTTTAAAAAAATGTCCTTTTGATCATTTCAGACAATTCATCCTTTTGAATGAGAAAGAGTAGAAGAGAGGAATGTTGAATGAGGTTAAGTAAACGGAGAATCTGTCACATAAAGCAAGTTTAAATCCCAGTAACAGCATCCATGCAAGACAAACGGAAGCATTATTCTTTTGAAAACATTATTCTTTGAAACAGTGTGTAATGACATCCTCCCTAGAGACTTTCCATGAGGGAAAAAAAATAACTGCCTTAGAAGTCATTTTCTAGATGCTAAGGATAATGAGTGAAGCACAGTTGAGTCAAACTTGTGTTTTATGTAAGAAGGTTCAGAATTAGAACTGAAAAAGGTACTCCTAAGTATCTCTGCTTCTTGTCTTTTCGTTATATACTGGTATTTCCAGGATCCAAAAGAAGCAAATAAAAGGAAAGATTATAATTATTACTTTAGACCTATAAATCAGTGAATGTGTCCTTAATGTAAAATTTGAGTTGAACATATTTCTTGTTTTCAAAGGAGAAATATATGACTCAAATACAATGAATGTTAGGTGATTTATACTTGTGTTCCTTTCAAGAATATCATATTCTTATGCTCAAGTATGAAGATTATATTTCCAGAATTCTAGGCTACTGTTGCCTCTTGAGGACTTGATTAAAAATAATGATGCAAATTTTATGCTTTAAAAAGTTTGTTGTTACTTAAATATCAGAAGCTGGCTATTTTTTAAAATGTTTAAAATATTCAAACGACAAAAATAAGCAGGTAAATTTTTTTTTTGATTCAAACACTACCATATACATTTAATAAATCCATGTCCAAATAAAAATCTTTCTTTGACAATTTTGGAAGATGTTAATACATTTTGAAAGCAAGGGGACAAAGAAAGACACTAGAGAAAAATCACAATTATGATCTGTTTATTTAGCAAAATAAACTTGAAGAAATTTTTCTATTTAAAAAAAAAAAACCATTAAGAATCATATCCAAATTTTAGACTCCCCATCTTCTTTTGTATTAAAATCAACATTCAGGATGAAAAATATTTTTAAAAGTTTAGTCATGGGGTCTACAATAGTTTTCCATAGAAGGAAAATATAATATTACATTATCTATAATTGTCTTAATTATTGAACCAATGAATGTATACAAGCGACCAATTATACGTGTCCAGAGACCAGCCTCATCAAGGAAATATTCATTCAATGTTTTCTCTTGGAAATATATTTTAAGTTTTTAATGATCTTCAGCCCTCATTTTTACTCTTGTGATCTGAATAGTCATCCAGATCCTGTAGTAACAGACCCTGTTATTCAAATAGCTATAAGGACTACTTCCCCAAGGAGGCTGATGCCACCATACCAGGACTTAGCAACATTTATTTCTCAACATGATCATACTATTAAAAGAACAGTTTTCTTCATTTCTCAGAATTATCTTCTTTAGTCTTTTCCATAATATAGTATCTGGAAATTATTAATTGCATTAAATTAATATTAATAAAACCCAATTCTATCTAAATCATTTTGTTTCCTCTAAGAAAAATTACTTTAAAAAAATCAGACTTGTTGTTTTTTCCTAAGAGTAGTATTATAGGGATTGCTATATGAGCAAAGCCAAATACTTCCAGAAACACCAACCAACTCTTATTCCTTTGATAAATTCTTTGTGTGTGCCAACTCTGATTTCTCCATATCCCTCCTTTCACATCTGAAGACATCTTCCTGTAATTTATTAAAATGAATTTTTTAAAAAAATCCAATAACTAGGACAGTGAATTTTTTTTTGCATAGACTCATGATCACAAAATGATCATGCAATTTATAGCTTCAGTGCTAACACTGTGATTGGGAACAAGAAGAGTACAACCACAATAAAATACAGCTATCTATTAGAAGGACTGCATAAAGACATCTTTGGCCATGCAGGCTCTGGGCCCTCTGGAAATAAGTCAGCTGCATGGCCAACATGACAAAGAAAATAGCAATGTTCAGAATCAGGAACAGTCTGGTATAGGAAGCAGAGAGTGATGGGGCTCTGCTGTGAGTTGTTGTCCTCATCCGGGCCTGTCCAAACCGGCCTTTCATTAGTCCCCCATTTTTATGTTTCTCATATGTTATATCTGCAAAATCTAACAGGTCTTTCATTTCTTCATCTTCATCTATGGGTAGTTCTTTCTGTGCCAAAATCTGAGCTTTCTGTCGAATCTTTTTCTCATTGACTTCAATCTGTGCAAAAATATCAGGGACGGCATCCACAAATTTATAGCGTTTGCCTGCCCTTCGGTTTTTCTTTGATTTGCTTTGCTGCTGCTGCTGTTGCTGTGATATGGCGAAAATCCTGTCGATGGCCTCCTCGGTCTGCCTCTTATCAGAAAATCGCAGCAGGCGCTCAGCAGTCTTCCTGAAGCTAGCTGTGTTCCGGACTCGGGACAGTATCTGTTTCTCCAGCAGCTGGAACACTGGCTTAAAATGCTGCAGATTCTGTTCCACAATGGCAGCATAGTCCTTCACCTCAGGGACAATGGTGCTCTTGATGGCAGAATTCCGGTCGAACAGAATTTTCTGGTGATCTGCAATGACCTGTGCAAAAGCAGACTGTCCTGTAGCTTCCCCTGTCCACAGGTATGTTGCATAGGCATGTTCACTGGTGGCTACGAACACATCCAGCTGCTGAGAGTCTCCATGGATACTGAAGCTCTGCACATCAACAGATGGCCCTATGAAGAGGTAAGCTGCCCTGGTGATGGGACTTCGGAGGTGCATGGTGACATTCACATAGTTTGTCCCATTGTAGGGATAGCCCCGAGGGTATGTCACTGAGGCAAAGGTTGCTTTCTCGCTGTAGCCAGTATCATCCATCCAGTACATTTTGTAGAGCCCATCTCGCTGCCTGATGAAAGCTCCGTGGACACCGTCTACCACTGTCTCCTCGAAAGGAACATCCACGTTGTGGAAGAAGCTTGCTGCTGTTTCCAGGGGGCTCTCCTCTCCCAGATGTATTTGGTCCACAAGGAGAAGCAGCTGTGGATGTAGGAGAATCAGATTCCTCTGAACATTCTTCAGATTGAGCTGGGGGTTATAAGCTCCCACACCTTCTCCTCGGATGAAAACCACTCCATTTTTCTCCACCGCTGCAACCACTCGGCCCTGACAGCTAGCTGCCAGGTCATGCTTATATTTAGACCATTTTGATGAACAGTCTTCTGTGACCTGACCCTCCCAGGGAGAAAAGCAGCTCTTTGACACAGCTGGGGAAAACATCAAAACGTTGTTGAAGAAAGTGTACTTTGGTCCGTAGAGAGCCTCGGTAATGAAAGGCACACCATTGGGAGCAAAAGTAAAAGAGTTTTGATCAGGATGTTCATGCCCTGCATTAAAATTTCTCCACCCTCTGATCCAATCCTTGTATTTGTTTCTGTGGACGATGTCATATATTGCACGTCCCCCAAGCTTTCCTGACTTAAAGGAAAGGAAAGATCTATTGATTTCTGCAGGCAGTGCGCTTCCGTAAGTCACAACACCCCAGTCTTCAAAATAATGGAGTGTAGGGGTGCCAAAATCTGGAGGAGGAACTGATTTCAAGCTGGCATCATACCTGAAATTAATTTTAAAAAATTAAGTGGTTTGCTGATAGAAGTGAAAATAACATATAAGAAGTGTGATGCTATGTGGTAACGTGTCTGAAAGAGACCACACGCAGATGCTGTCCAGGTTACTGGCAGTGCAGAGCGTATCTGGGGTACTTCTGAAAACATCCACGAACAATTAGCATGCATGATGGGAAACCTCTCATGACTGGGAAAGGAGTATTTGATTGTAATTTGTGACCCCTGGGTTGGAGCCTGAAACGATATCTCCTGGTAATCTCCACCTGATGATTTCAGCATGGCCACCCAAACTACTGGGGCTCACAGATCTAGGCACTTCATCCAAATTTCTAGGTTAGGGGTTCCTCTTTTAGGAACCATCTAAGGATCTGGACTCTAATAAGCCTTAAGCTGTTACTATTGAATGTTTGGCTTTGAAATTAGTTCTTCACCCATATTTTTTTCCTCTAAAAATAAGTTGAAATAGAGCAGAACTTCACAGATTAGAAAAAAATTGTTAATCACTAATACATCCAAGAATAGAAAGGAAATTCCAGGAAACTAATAGTAGAAGTTTTATACTTGTGGCTACACTGCCTGGTCAGATGCCAAGGCTTTATTTTGTTTTAATCGGCAGATAATGCCATGCTTCTTGGACAATAAATTATTTCTTATTTTTAATTACAATAGATGTTTATTATTAGCTCTTATATACTTTTTCCTAAAGTAAATAAACGTAGTAGAGTTAATCTTGTTGGGTTTTGATTTTGGCTGTTTGATCTGTTGTTCTAGAGCCTCAGTTTTAGAACATCAGAAATTATATCTCTACTTCGGTCTAACAGAATGTTGCCTTAATGTGATTTAACAAAGACAGACACAAGCTGAATTGGCCATCCTTCTCTCAGTTTTCGGTCAGTTTGCATATTCCTATAAAAGCATATTTTTACCTAAATCAGATTTAGCACTAATGTCACCTATATATTAATCCTATAGTTAGCTTTATAGAATTCTCTTAATTGAGTATTTATGAGAAACACTACTAAGTAATTACTTTATACCCCTAAAAGACTCAGGAATGGTTACATATTAATATATTTAGTTTATCTGTGAAAATAGTTTGTAAAAATGGTGGTTAAACTATAGACAATTATCACTTTACTAGTCTTTTTTCCTCCTTACTATTTACATTTTTTTTTAAAAAGAAGAAAGAAAAACAAATCATAGGAAAGCTTATTTTGGAGTTGAGTGTAAATTTTAAGAGCTTGAGAAGACATCAGGAATGAATGATTAACCAGTTCCTTGTAATTTTTATTTTCACTTATTGGATGCCAGAAATACATTTGGCAATACTTTAAAAAGGAGACCCAAGCTTCTCCTGGGCTTAAAAGATTAAGGCAAAAAAAATTACACGGTCCTTTTAGTATCAAAGTGAAGCTGTCAAATACTGTCAAACACTCTTAAACACTTTCAAAAATTCAGTAACAGCTTTGCTATTAGAAGATTATAATGCTCCATTTACCAAAACAAAACAAAATACTTTGCTACCTTTTTTGGTGTGATTATCAGAATTATCCAATCTAAATTTTGTGGTTTTCTCTTCACATCGTTTCAAAAATGTTATAAAATCAAGACATGTTTATCCATGAAACAGTAGAGCCTAGTACATTTCTCATATAAAAGAACAAAAAAGACGAACAATCATTATATTTTAAATGTAAAAGAAACGTTTCTAGCAGTTTCAAACATTGTCATGGGAGGTGAGTTGAAGCTACACGTACTTCAGTGGCATGGTGAAAGCATTTAAAGTGTTTTAGTTTTTCTTTTTAAATGCAAAATCTAGTATACAGAATGAACAGTACCCTTGGGTATATCATTTCTACTTAAAACCAATCAACGTGCCATACCAGAGAAATTCCGTGTGCAAAGTGCACCAGCGCTGGCCTTTGGACGGTGTTCCTGGACCTTCCACAACACGGTTCTTCCTGATTTGGTCAGCCAGCCAGTTACCACTGCCATTACGCATGACAAATTTATCCAGGAACACTAATTGGCTTTCTGGACCATAAAACCAGTTGTAATTTGAGTCTGCAATAGCCACAGTCCTTTGAAACCCTAGGGAAAGAAGTTTGAAACAAGGTAAGTCTAAAACTGCACACTCTTATCCGGGTCTAAACCAGCGATTTCAACCATTGCCACGGCACACTAGTTGAAGGATCTTATGCGTGCTGTGAAAATTTGAAAGATCATTAATTAAATTATTTTTGAAAGAAGTTCAAAGCACAGTATATTCTTTTTTTTTTAGTTTTTTGAGACAGAGTCTCACTTTGTTACCCTTGGTAGAGTGCCACGGTGTCATAGCTCACTGCAACATCAAATTCTTGGGCTCAAGCAATTCTCTTGCCTCAGCCTCCCATGTAGCTGGGATTACAGACAATGCCACAATGCCTGGCTATTTGTAGAGATGAGGTCTCACTCTGGCTCAGGTTGGTCTTGAACCTGTGAGCTCAGGCAATCCACTTGCCTCAGCCTCCCAGAGTGCAAGGATTATAGGTGTGAGCCACTGAGCCTAGCTCTTTTAGATCAACATAATTTAAGTGTGCCACGGAAGTTTAACTACAGGTTCAAGTGTGCCTTGGGATAAAAATGGTTTAAAAACGCTGGTCTAAACAATGATTTTCAAACCTAGTTGTAAAGAGAATCAATTGTGTAATTGGTTGGATAAAATGAACAAAACCACAATATCCATGTTCCATCGTAAACCAGTTAATCAGAATCCCTCAAAAAGTCTTCACAAATCTTGAGTGTAAGCTTCTGTGTTTTACTGGCAACTTGTCAATGGTTACAGAATGCTACACCTACTAACACATATGTATATTTCCCACCTCCATTTTCCACCGTCTGTGCTATGCACAATTATACTATTTGTTTATACACATGGCATATCTTCTTATATACAGTGAGTTCCTCAACTTGGAATGAACGAACACTAGTTGTCTCACAACTCAACCAGCATTCTAAGATAATTACATAAGGTGCTTTGACTTGGCTTCTAAGAAAGCAGAAGTCTTACTGTACACAGAGAGCAGGGGGAGACTGAGTTTCTCTAGAAATAAAACTTAATTGCCAGAGAAGAAGCTCCTGCCATTAGGTACTGTTGGAGGTTAAAGGAGAGAAAATGCAAAGATCAGAAAGTCAGGTATCATTACAGGAATAGAGGGAAAAAATAAAAGTAACGTAAGAGTAGACACACTCCAGATACACTCCTTTTCTTTTCTTTTGAAAAGAAAAGCAGCATGGGAGAGCCAGACGGGGGAAATCACCACTAAAATATCAGTTATAGGAAAAAAAAAAAGGAATGCAGTTGAAAACAGATTGACTTAACAGAGAATCTCTTTAAAAAGCTTCCATGTTTGTGTTTACACAATTCACAGCTAGTGTTTTTGTTCCTAACAGCTTTGTAAGCGATCTTCTAAATAAATCATGTTAGAAAATGCAATTTTCTGAATCTCTACTAGTTCATGAGTTTCTGGAAAGCAGAGGAAGTGTTTTCTTCCTTTTGGAATCCCCTGCTCAGTATAGTACCTGGGAAATTAGATGTTTGATAAAGTTTCGCTGAATCCACACCAACATATAAATGCTCTTCTCAGAGGTGTTCATATTGCTTTTTTCCAGCTTAGGAAGTAACCACATACACAGCCCACAGCTCACAGCTCACAGCTCAAGCCGTGATATGGCTGGATGTTAGATCCTAGCCCATATTACACAGCACTGAGGCCTCTTAAAGTTCCCTTGCTTGAGATTGCCTTAATTTACTGAGAGGAACTGCAAAATAGGCCTCCTTGTGTATTTAAGAATAAGTAGTAAGTCAACATGGTTCTGAATGTAAGTGCAAACTAAACCTTAAAATGGTTCATTTTCTCCGTCATATTTTTTGGATAACTAATATAGTAATGGAGAGTTTATTAATATCTAATCCATATGTATACTACCAGAGCAAAAAGATTTAAATACTGGATTCTCTGTTGCAGATCTAAAACTACTATCTAAACATTACATTTCCTGGGGTGGCGGGGGAATCCACCCTGATGAAAATTTACCTCCCCAACTTTTTCTCACATATCTTTGTCCTATTTCCAAAATAAGCAGAGCCACAAAGCTCTCCTAGAAACAAAAAAAATTATCAAATCATATGTATCTTTTATTTAAAGTTAGTTCTCTTAGAAGGCTAACCCACACAGCAATAAGAAATTAGAAGTTTTACAGAAATTGGTTTTTTGTTTACTTTTCTATATTCTATACTATTTATTTTTATAAAAAAACTACCAAAGCTGTAAACTATGTAAGTGTAACTTTTCATTTTGAATCATGTCTGTTTAGTCTGGAAGAAAAAAATTTAGAAACTAAAAGCTAAGACTGACTAGGAATCACACATAAAGAAAACTGACATGTAGCCGTAAATGTTTATATTTCGTTTAGATTCATAAAAATTAGTTTAAATACGTATTCAAGTCATATGTATATGTAAAAAACAAAGTACTGTGGGCACTAGAAATTATATTTGACCCATTATGCTCCAAGCTACAGGTATCTAAATTACAAACATTAACACTTCCCCCAAGAATATTCTGGCTATACACAACTCTTGAATTCAATTTTTCTTTGAGTTTTGAAAAATCCCTTTAATTTTAACATGATAAACCCCCACAGACCTCATTTCCTTTCCTAATTTTGCTCATTTTCATAATCAGAAAACAATTAGAATAGCTTAATGTTTCCCCACTTCTGACTCCTCACGATACCTGGCAGGATGGTTCTGTACATGAATGCAAAGTGTTGTTTAAGCCATGGATGGCCAAAGTGGTTGATGTCAAAGTGCCTCTGAACAAGAAACATATATTGAAAGAGTGATCTAGTGGTGTAGCTGCCATACGCGACTCCTTCATAGAGGGAGCCGTCCGTCACTTCTCGGAGTAAGACCAGAGATTTCTCCATGATGGTCAGAACTTGTTTGGTCCATAAGTAGGCTTCTTGAAGATACCCTGAAAGATGAAAACACATGACAATGATGACTAAAAATAAAGAATAAACAAAATATGGCAAAATAATATCCTCTGAATTATCTGACCAACTTATGTTTCAAATTGCATTTTATAAAACTCTTACCTGTCAATGTTATAAATAACCTCCTATTAATCCAGGCTTCTAATGGATTCATGAGGCAAGTTAAGAAGTTCTTGAATACAGGTCACTTAATAACTAAATGAAGATGAACCCTTAAAGGAGTACCATTTTCCACATCTTTAATAACGTGAAACTATATCACATGCAAGATCCCAAATGCATATACCTTTATAAGATTTGTATACGGAGACTTCTATTCAATTTTCCCCCAAAAAATCCTACTTGAAAACATCTATGAAGTTTATCACTTTACAAAACTTTGCACCATTATTTTATAGGATATAATAATAGGCTGCAAATACTATAAATGCTAAATGAACAGTCTTCAATTTGTACTGTCATGATAAGACAACCTCTTCTCTCTATGGGCTTTGAATTTCATGGGATCTGAAAAGGCAGCACAGCAGGGTTAGATTATTTTGTTTGCTTGTTTTTAAAACACACAACCTTGTAGATAAAGCTAAGCTTGCTGCTTCCCAGCGTGGGTAAAGTCTCATCATTTTCCGCCCCCACACATGCGTGTATGTCATCATCAGAGCTGAGCCTCTCTCACGTCCTACGAGGCATGCCAGCTGTGGGCCTTCCAGAAGGTCAGGTCCCACCAGTTCTAGGTCTAAATTCAAGTCTCAGGCTAAGCCATGGTTCCAGTGTCTTGGAGGCTACAAGGCTTCTTCAGGCCTGGCTACGCACAGGTGGCTGCTAATTGTATTCCGGCTTACGTCACCCAGCATCGTACCTGATATGCCAGCCTTGTAGATAGTTTTCAATTTCCATTTTCTATCATTAGGGTTTAAAGTTCTAATCACCTTTTTATCTTTTTTTTTTGAGACAGAGTCTCACTATGTTACCCTCGGTAGAGTGCTGTGGCGTCACAGCTCACAGCAACCTCAAACTCTTGGGCTTAAGCAATTCTCTTGCTCAGCCTTCAAAGTAGCTGGGACCACAGGCACCTGCCACAACACCGGCTATAATCACCTTTATCTTTTTTCCTCTCTGCGTCCTCTAGGTCCAACCAGCTACCAATGTGACTGATGCCTAAAAGCAGACCACTGTTTCTCAGATGTCACACTATCTGATGTTCCTTATTTGTTCCTCACAACAACAACCCTCTTCAGGAAATACAAGGCAATGTCTACCAAAATCCTTTGCAAACTGTAAACCGCTGTCAATTCTTGGTACTGCTATTATTGTTAATTAAAGCAATGTCCTATGTTTCTGTACCACTCATACACCTTGCCTGGAATATTCTTTTTATCTTCACTTGTCTAAGTCCTACCCATCCTTCCAAGTTCCTTGGAACTTCCTAAACTCACAAAAAGAACATTGTTCTCTTGAATTCAAATGTAATACACTTCTTTGATATTTAACCATAAGGCTCTCATGACATCTTTCATTCCACTCTCTGGTGTTATAACTATTGGGTAATCATTTAGGCCAGCGGTTCTCAACCTGTGGGTCATGACCCCTTTGGCGTTCTCCTGCCTATCAGATATTTACATTATGATTCATAACAGTAGCAAAATTATAGTTATGAAGTAGCAACGAAAATAATTTTATGGTTGGGGGTCACCACACATGAGGAACTGTATTAAAGGGTCACAGCATTAGGAAGGTTGAGAACCACTGATTTAGACACTTGACACTAGTCTTCCTTCCATCCTCCTTACATGTGGTCCATGTGGTCCCTGGATACTATGTCTAGACACATTCAGTAGAACATAGGAAAAACTCTAATTCCCCACTTTTGAAAATTTTCATGATCCCTTAATAAGAGCTACAGGTGTCCTCTCAGCTTCCACAGTCTGCATCCACAGGGCTACACTGAGAACACACAGGTATTCCACTAGCCCAACCAAAGAAGCTCCTGGAGTCAAAGTGAGTGTTCCAAGAATGTCAGAGCCATTAGCCTGATTATTAACCGAGATCTGCAGGACCAGAGACTTCAGCTCGCCTCCTGTCCAGTCTTCTCATAAATGTGTCTCCTACTGACATGTGAGCTCCAGCACAGTATAAATCAGAGCCACCATAACTCTTCTGAGAAAATAAATGCATAGGAAAACTCCTGCCAGAGGAGAATGACATATTCTGACCCAGTACTTCAGAGGCATCTGCTTATTATTTGCAATGATTTTATCTATGAGGGAAAATGAAGAAACAAATTCTATTCCTGCTCTTCAAGAACTAAAAGCTTACTTAAGGAAATACAACTACAGTGGACTGAAATCCGAGACCCCGAGCTGAGATCTAGCTCATTCTGTGTTCTTTCCACCCCTTTGTGACGGTGTCTTCTCACAGGTTCATAAATGGTTGGAAAGGTGGTTCTCACATTATTTGCATTTTGATTTTTTAACTTTGTTTTTCGTTTTCTGAGAGCAAGTGGCAACAGCAGCTAAGACAAAAATCCACCCTCCTAATTAAACTTTCATTAAGTTATTATAAATTGAATTTATATTTTGAGAGAGGCAACAAAATATAGTGCAAAGAGACTGAGCTACCTTACATGGTTAATGTGAGAATTAAATAAAATATGGAAAGGATTACCGCATGTCATGTGTTCAATGAATGTAAGTTTCTTTTTCTCTAAGACCTAACTTAGAGTTAGGTTGACGTGACAAAGGACAAAGTTAGATTTGGGCAAAAATCTAATATTGACAAAATGCTTATTAATTCTTATGGGAGACAGAATCAAGAGTTAAATTTTATAGATTTCCTAACTCCAATTATATATTTAATACTCTAACAATTCACTGTGATCTCTGGGTTGCTTTTTAAAAATATAATCATAAAAAATATAATCATTCAGCCACTTATAGATTTCCACAGCAGTTGTAATAAATTCAGAGTTAAAAAATAAAAAAAGTAATTGGTAATTTTATAACACATGAAAGCAGACTAGCTATAGGATCTACAAAAATTGCTTCCAATTTTGATACAAATAATCTAACCTAGATTGGTTGTTCCAACTCATGGAAAAAAGAGTAGTGGTGTTACGATTCACACCTGTGTGCTAAGAATATTCATTTCAAATAATAAACCATCTGTTTAGCTTTTTAAAACTCCACACATTCCAGGCAGGCTGCCTTCATTGCCAAAAATTCTCTGAAAAACTGAATATTTATCACTGACCTTGTACTATGAGGATATGGCCTGGGACAATCTAAGCCATAATTAGATAACCTGCAGGCTAATATAGCAGCAGAAATTAAGGAAGAAATGTCCTTCAAGTAACTAAAAGATGCCCTAGTTACTATTTCATCTCATGGGCTAAGTTGGGAGCCAAGTATGAATATATACCTAAAAACAGTTATAAAAATACTATGCTCACAACATGGCAACTCTGATTGACATCACCTCAGCCATCACCGTGGCTGTGTACACCCTAACATCAGCTCAGTCACCAAGGTGGCTGGGAACACACTGACATCAGCTCAGCCATCACCATGGCTGTGCACACACACACCTTGGTTCATCAGCACCAAGCTTCCTGTGAGCAAAGCCATACAGTTGGTGGGCTGATGGTTGTGCAGGTATTGAAATCCCCATCCTCTCCGGTAGGACGTCTCATACATATACCCCGAAGCGTTGGCAATCACTTCAAGGAACTTCTCCTGTTGTGTCTTGCTCAGGTAGTTGTACAAGAAGTCATAAGCAGTGGCAAAACCAACCAGGGAGTGAGCAAGTGGGACTTCATCCCAAGGAGCATCTTTCACCAACCTGTAGAGGAAAACAAACCGTGGAAATGAGTTCATCAAGGCTCCCAGCTTTCACCACACTTGTTCAGAGTCTATTTCTCAGAATAAAAGGGCACAGTTGAAGGTATCATCCAAGAGGTAAAATGACACATAAGCAACTTCCCTCTAAAAGCATATATTTTGTCTCATTTGAAAAATACAGAGTTAAATTCTCTTCTCAGGTTTCTGGCAACATCAAGATTTTGAGAAGTTTTACTTTTGATTCTTTATTCATGATGAAAGACAGGAGAATATATTCCAAGAGATCTGAACATGCAGTGGCAAGGCAAAACTCTCTGGAGTACCCAGGCAACTCTGGGGAAAGGGATCTCGTGTTTCTGTTTTCATTTGTGTAAGAGGTTCTCAGTTCTACTCTATGGCCACCATAGTATAACAGGTGAGCACGTATAGTCCTTCTCACTTCCCATAGCTGGTTAATGTGAGGGCATCAGGGTCCACAATCCAAGACCGCTCAAGCTGGACAGACCTACTTGGTCCACACCATGGTCGGAAGCATGAATGAAAACCTGATGTGACTTGGAGCTAGTTCTAACTGAGTTTCTACGTCTCATCCTTCCCCCTGAAAAGAACTGCACTACTTTTAAGTTCCTCCAAATAGCTTCCTGAGAAGTGCAAAAGTTCATCTTCTGTGACATATCACATTGCCATTTTCTAGGAAGCCAAATTTCTGTTTGACGTTATTTTGCAAATATTTTAATAGTGTGGCCGGCATTAAACAGGAAGTGAAGAAGGTTCTTTCAAAGTCAGAACTCTAAGGAATTATCCAGAAAATCTGTCCCATTGTGCAGGATATGTGAGTAATCTCTAAGACAGAGAAACAAATGAAGAGAGTGCTGTACCCATAGGAGGTGGGAGAAAGCCCTCAATTTGAGATTAAGCTGAAGTCTAACATTTCTAGGCCATGAACCTCCTTTGGCAAGCTAGTGAAGCTTTAGCCCAGTGGTTCTCAACCTTCCTAATGCCATGGCCCTTTAACACAACGGTCGTGACTCACAGGTTGAGAACTGCTGCTTTAGCCTCTTTTTCAAAATTCTTTAACATTCAGAAGACATAACATATAATAGTACAAGGAAATCTATTATTTTGAAATATAATTAATAAATGCATTTTATAAAATAATTGGGCTGAGTTGGGATCCAAGTATGAACATATACCTAAGAAAAGTTATAAAAACACTTTGCTCACAACATGGCAACTCTGACTGAGCTTACAGTGATGTCAGTGCTTCTTTATTAAGGCACTGAATAACATTTAATAGCTGGGATAGTAAACACCACCATTTATAAGTGGGGATGAACAAAAACTTTAAGACATCTGTAACAACTGTAATGTGATATGAAAATACCTATGATATTTACCTGTAACCAAGTTACAGATTCTCCCAATACCATTACAATTGGTTATCTCCATTCATGAGTGACAGCAATACTAGATTTTAGTTAGTAAAAGAATTTTTACTTTTAGTAAAATCAGTAAAAGTTAAGATACAGTTATTCCCCCAAACAAACCCACAGACATCAGTTTAAACATTCTTAAAACTGTTCTGAGATACTACCTTTTCCAGACTGTATTCTTCCTTTAGAATTCTTGCTCTTGTGCCAAAGAAGCCATCTTGGTGAGGTCTTCCTGGTCAGAAGTTTATCACCTCCACCCACAACTAACAATATTTAAATTCCCCTTCCTCTTTTTTATTCCCCTAAGCAAATGTGTGTTTATTTGTTAGTAGAATTTAAGTTCTACAAGGGTAGAACTTCTCTATTTTTTTCCTCTGTCTTATTCACAACTGGATCCTCAATCACAGAACAGTACGTTACAAATAGTATACTCCATAAATATTTTTGGAAAGAAAGAAAAAGTAAAGGGAAAAAACCCTATAACTTATTGTCAACCACACTGTTGATAATGATAGTGTGATCATTATGAACTCAGGAATACAGAGGGATTCCTTTGTATTTAATAAAAATTTCAGTGATCAGTTAGCTGTACTGGTGATACCACCTGGTGCTAAAAGATTAAGGTTGATGAGGTTTTTTTTTACCACTTGGTCACAGACAAAGCTGCCTATTTCACCTAGCCAGTCAGATTGCCAGTGAGTCTCCTGCAGACTGTGAGAGTATGAATTAATTCCCCACTTCTAGGAAAAAAAACAACTTCTACTACAACATGCTGTTCACTGACTCAGTGATCGGCCAGAGAGAAAGGCCAGATCATTTGTATCTCAGCCCTGGGTCACTGAACCATGTCGTGATGTATCTGTAAATGACAGTATGGACCCCTGTCCATCATAAAGCTGCATCAACGAACTGCTACCACCTACTAAACCTTCACGTGTACAATTAGCCAATGAGCTTATTATTATAGATAATATTATAAGATCATCACCCTTTGTAAATTATTATGTAAATTTCTGTGAAAATTTCCAAGCCCCAACATATAATTTGCTTATTTCAAACCATTTCCAGTTCAACAGAACCCTGTTACACCAATAGAAAAAAGCTTCTGGTACTTTCAGGTTCACCCCTATATTGTTATGAAAGCTGTCCTGGAATAGCTATATTACTAGAAGGTTATCTAAATTCTTTATTAATATGGTCTCAGATACAAAGTGCAGTTACAGAAGAAAGCATATTTTACAGTCACAGAAACCAAGGGAAACTTGCTCATAGCTCATGGGTGGTAGCTGAGAAATTATCATGCTGAATGTGATCCTGACACGGTAAATCAATTCACTGGAAAGGCTGGTTAAATGGAAAATCATTAAACAAATACTAATATTAATTTGTGAATTTTGTTTCAATTTAGAATATATCCATATGTATACATATTCACCAATCTTTGGAAGGTGAGTCAGAGCCTGTTCCTTGAATATGGGTCTATAGATGGAGTTTTACAAAGAACACACATAACACATCATCACAATTTCCAGCTTTGGTTTCTTTATAATATAGAAAGAAATTAAAGATACTTGTCCAGGAATGCAGAATCCTTCCAGATTTTTATGAGTTCTTCCCTAATCTTTTACAAATCTCACTTACACTAAATCATGGGAGCAAATTTTTATAGTAAGTCAAGCCAAAAGAATTTAAGTTGGTTTTAGAAACATTAACTTTTTAACTCACATTTCAACTATTCTCACATTATTAAAATTGTGTGATTACAGACATTACATGCAGTCCCCAGTTATGAATAAAATACGTCTGTAGGTTTCTACTTAAGTTGAATTTGTATGTTAAGTTGGAGTAGGTACAAAACTATTACCTGCAATAAACTCTGTTCGTAAATGTAAGTCATACATCAGTCAGATGTTTGTAACTCAGGAACTTACTGTAAGAGCTGCTGTTTGTAAGTGTGAGTTATACCTAAGTTAGATGTTTGTAACTCAGAGGCTTCCTTTGGTGGAACTGGTATTAGCTGATACTTGCTAAGCACAGAACTTCTGGTGGGAACAGAAATGAACAGCTGCAGGAGAGGGCAGCCCACCAGCCTGACACTCAGCATTCTATGGGAACAGCCGCCATGTTATACAAGGAGTGGAAGTTAATTTCATTGGCAAATCAATTAAGAGGAGGTTAGCTGAGAAAATTATTATATTCCTCTTTTGTAAGTAAGCTACACTTACTCTCCTTTGAGCAACTGTTCTCAAAGTAAAGTTCATGGGTCTCTGGACACCTCAGGGGCACGTTCAGAAGATCCACAAATAGAATTGTTTTCATAATAATATAAAGATGATTAATGTTGATATTTGCCCTGATGGTACAAATGCAATAGTGGGTAAAAAGGCTTGTGCCTTAACAAGAATCCAAGCAGAGGCACTAAACTGCCCTTGCAGTCTTTACCTGATTTTGTACTGCCACACACTGTTTTGAAAAAAGCCCTCTTCACTTAAGAATGTCCCTGATAAAGTGGTAAAAGTGAATCATGTTTTAACAAACTTTTTGAATATACATCTTTTTAATATCCTCTGTGTGATGAAATGGGAAATACGTGAAAAGCAGAGTGAACACCAAAATGAGTGTCACAAGGAAAAGAAATCATCCCCTGAGTTGAGAGTGTTACTAACTGGGTTTTTTTTTGTTTGTTTTATTTTGTTTTTCTCATGAAAATGTCATTTTTACATGACACAATGTATGACTGACAAATTACAGTTGTTTACATTTGGGTATTAAAGTAGGAGTTTTCTTGAAAATAAACAAGGCAGGCCTGCCAGTTTAGGGAAAGCGAAAAGCCTTTGTTGCCAACGACAAACTTGGAGCTTTTATGCGGAAATAAAAATTTTGGAAAACTTGCATCCACTACTGAGAGCTTAAGAGCTTACCAATAACTTAAATTTCTTTCTGATGAAATCAGTGAGAACATTAAGGAATATGATTTATTTTTATGTTGTGTAACTAAATGAATCAACATTTGGAAGACTGAAATAACTCAGCTGAACAAAACATTGAAAGCAACGAAAGTATGATATCACATAACCATGCACGGGTAAGTGGTAGAGTTAGTGGCCTTAAAAAGAACTAGACAGTAGGGCACTTAAATACTCAAATACCACATTGGGCTTGAAGCCTTCCCATCTTCATGACACCAAGGCAACAATAAGGCATGAGATCTGAGAAAAGGGGCAGACATTAGAGGAAGAGAAACTACAATTCTGTGCTCATAGGCTATTCACAAGGACCATGAGACACTCATCAGGTAGGATTTCTTTCTTTTTTTTTTTTTTTGAGACAGAGCCTCAAGCTGTCCCCCTGGGTAGATTGCCCTGGCATCACAGCTCACAGCAACCTCCAACTCCTGGGCTCAAGCGAGTCTCCTGCCTCAGCCTCCCAAGTAGCTAGGACCACAGGCACCTGCCACAATGCCAGGCTATTTTTTGGTTGCAGCCGTCATTGTCGTTTGGTGGCCTGGGCTGGATTCGAACCCACCACCTTAGGTTCATGTGGCTGGTGCCTTAGCCACTTGAGCCACAGGCGCCGAGATATCATGTAGGATTTCTAAAACAACACTTCCCCTCCTCAAGACCTCCCATGAACCTGGGAATATAATAAACTATTCTAGGTAGAGCTGGCCCAGGGGATGGTGGGTCTGACCTGCATGTTCAGAACCTTGGGCCCCTGAAGCTGTGACAAAGATTCTCTCTTTGAGCAGATTCTAGTCAGGCCCCTCTGCTCCCTCTTCTTGACCAGGCCTCAACCTTGGTCTATAAAGACATGATCACATGCTAACAGAGTTTCTAACAGCTCAAGACATATCCCTAAGATGACCATATCTCCTCTGAAAGTAGCTGCTTGAGAAACTCAAGGCTGACAAAAAAAAAAAAAAAAAACGCACTGTTTATTCCAGGCAACATTTGGGGATAGGGTCTCTTTTCCCCATTCTCTGTGGAAGGATAGAATCCTACCTTTGATAAGAGCCAGTCAGCAGACACAGCTGAACTAATTGCATGCACACTGACTAACCTTTGGTATTTTTCACTTCCCTGGCTCTGCTGAGCCCTCACTGACCTGCCTCCATATACCTTCATTCTCTCTGTAAAACACTCACTCATCTCTGCACAAATCAACGCTCAAATCGGTTTATGCGGGACTCTCTTCCTTACTGAAATAGTTATCATTGATGAAAATTTGCCCTTACTACATTAACTAGTGTCCAGTTTTGTTTATCTTTGACACTGACCAGGGCTAGAGCACACGGAACTGGACAATGAGCTTTCCTTTTCAGCATCATCTTCAGGAACAAAACTACTTTCTTTATTTAAAAAAAAATGCTAAAAGGATAACAGTATGACAGAATGGGAATTGACTATATTACAACCTCACCAGGGAAAATAACTTAGCCCTGAAATATAAAAGAACATTTCATTTCACAATCTATGTTTCTATATTCATTAAATTCGCCAGATTTAATATACCACAATATTACCACTTAATTTCATTTTAATTCTATGAATTGAATATCCCAAATATTAAATTCTAAAATATGGCATTTAAGTCTGCTGTGCCCACTCAAGAAGAATATTGAGTCAAATATGCAAAATCAGAAATTAAATTCTGGAACCTGGAAAGGCGATAGAAAGGAATAATTAGATTTGCCTATATTGTTCACATTTTTACTTAAATGAAAAGTATTCTAGATGATTTGCAGATAAAATTAATTAACTAAGTGTCAATATATCAAGATAATGCAAATAAAATGTAGGGTAGTATTGTTAAATGGGAAAAGGCATCACCATGTCATTATTTTAAGTTTAACTCAATGACATGCGGTCTTACCAAATACCCAAGCATGCTACCCAAGCGTAATCTATTTAAACAGAATCAAACAGCATTAATAATTATAATCCCTTTTAACTACGAAAGTGTGCTTTGGGCGAGTAGTCAACCTAAAAAGGTAAAAGGGAGAAACAAGGTAAGTAAAATTATTCACATTTGATAATAAGACCTCTGTTTCAATGGAATGGCAGAATTCGAAGGACTTGGGTTAAAGATAGGCTTAAATATCATATTCCAATGACAAACTTTGAAAGAATCTGTTGTAATGAAGAAATTCTGAAACCTGGAGAGGTGACAGAAAAGAATAACTAGATTTGCCTATATTGTCCACAAAAGCATAATCAAATGGCTTTTCCCATTTTAAAAGTATCTTGGTATTTTATGTTTAACATGTTTTATATTTATATGTGTAAAATACAAAGTATGTTTCAAAAAGTTCAGTTGGACAACTTACTGATGCCATCACTTCGGTTAATGACAACGCAAAAAGTAATAGACCATGTGAGAAACTATATTTAGAAGGAGTAAATATGATTTAAGACAAAAATTTAAAAAATAAGAATAGCCACTATAATAGAAGGTAGCCAGCCTTTCCAGATAAGAAAATATAATTTAGAAATGTTGGTTCTAACAGTAACTGATCGCTGATAATGATGTATTTATGTACTTGATGTGTTTATTAAACATAAAAATTCAGTATGAATTTTGTAACATGCAACATCAAAAACATACTGTCTATTTAAGAAGTCTATGGCCAAGAATACAGATCTAAAGATTCTAACACCAAGTATTTCCCAAGGAAAAAGGTTTAGCCAAATTGTTAGCAACCATTATACTGCAGTCAAAATTTACCCCACACACACATGGTGACCAATCAGCTGTTTAGGAGCTATGATAAGAAAATAATGGTCCCTTTAAAGAGGTCCACATCTTAATCCCCAGAATCTATGCACACCACTTTTTGTTTTCTCTTTTCAAAATGAAAAGTCATTGTAGTATACAATATGGTTTTGTTGCCAATAGTTTTGGCCCAGCTAAAATATGCAAACATTTAACATTTATCTCATTAAAATTATAGCATATCTAGAAATACAACAGATCTTTATTATACTTTAAATTATAAAATATCTGAGTTAGAGAGAAATGCATCCACAAGCCCGGGAACACCAAGGATTGCCCACACCACCAGAAGCTGGGAGAGCAGCTTTGAGAGAATTTCTCTGCTGGAGGCTCCAGAAGGTATCAATCCTGCTGATATCTCCATTTCTGACTTCTGCCCTCTAGAATGGTAGGAGAATAAATTTCTATTCATTCAAGCCACCCTAGCAATAAATATACTAAAGAACGTGACCAACTTTCTCTGCCGTCTGATACACTCCCACCCAGCACACAGTTATTCTTGTTTACCCAAGAGCAAGACCCATCTCATATTCTGACAACATGCAAAGGGGCAAAGAATGACCTGAAGCATTAAGTTTTAAAATGTGAGGGACACTTTAACAATGGCAAAAATTGGGCCTGGCACAGTGGCTCATGCCTGAAATCCCAGCACTTTGGGAGACTGAAGAGAGAGGATTGCTTGAGGCCAGGAACTTCAGACCTGCCTGGGCAACGTTTTTTTAAATTTAGCCAGCCAAAGAGGTATGTGCCTTTAGTCCCAACTACCCAGAAGGTTGAGGCAGGAAGATTCCTTCAGTCTAGGAGTTTTAGGCTGCAGAGAGCTGTGATCATACTGCTGGGCAACAGAGCAAGACCCTGCCAAAAATACACCCCCCACACATAACTGTAGTCAAATTGCTAAATACTTACTATCTTCGTGGTAGGAAAGTATCAAAACCAAAATGAAGCAGGCTTTATGATGCTAGACTACATGAAATGACATCTTGTTGAACCTTAGAGTAAGGTTGATATTTACTCAAGATTCTTGCTGCTTGGCTTGGCACCTGTGGCTCAAGTGGCTAAGGCGTCAGCCACATACATCTAAGGTGGCGGGTTCGAATCCAGCCCAGACCCACCAAACAACAATGATAGCTGCAACCAAAAAAAAAAAAAAATAGCCTGGCATTGTGGCAGGTGCCTGTGGTCCTAGCTACTTGGGAGGCTGAGGCAGGAGACTCGCTTAAGCACAGGAGTTGGAGGTTGCTGTGAGCTGTGAAGCCACGGCACTCTACCCAGGGGGACAGCTTGAGGCTCTGTCTCAAAAAAAAAAAATATTCTTGCTGCTTAAAGTTTTACCAATTTTTTTCTTTTATAATATGCTTTTTAAAGGTTTTTCTAAGTTATGTTAAAGCTTCATAAATCTAGAGGCCTTTTTAAAACAGTGAATGAACTGCAGCTGATTTTATTCTGGGCACCAATGGGAAATAATGTGCCGCAAGGGTTCACTCCACTCAGTCTTGGAAACCTGAAATGTAATCACTAGTCACAGGCTTGCCCTGCTTCTTAATGAAATAAAGATGCTTCCCAATATATTTTGGGGAACGAGCATTCTAAAATTATAGAATAAAAAGGGCCAACTCAAAGCCTGAAGCAGTCCCCTCCTTGGAGATGTTCAAGAAAGATATTTGGAAGGGATTCTCTAGAAAAAAAGCATGTGTTTATCAGAATGTTGGGCAGCATTTTTAAACTATAAATAAGACTGTGAAATGAATATAATGAGTTTGACCAGTATATTTTTCATGCAATTTAATGGAATGGAAAATTGCATAATACAAAGCAAAATTTAAATGCAAGGGCGATTTTATGAAACTTTTACTTATGTATCTACTATATGTAAAGTTAAAGTTATATGAACACTGGGCTGTGTTGTAAACATTGACTGTGAGTCATGGTCAAAAGAGGTTTGAATCGCACTGTCTTGGTGGTAAGTGTGAGCCAAAACAAGCCACCCACCACATCTATCCTGCTAGCAGAGAGGCTACAGCCAGGGGCTGCTTCACTGGGAGGTGCTGGGTTGAAACTTGGGCTTCCCAGACACTTCTCAGCAGAGGAAAAATCCCACTGTGAGATCATCAGGAAGGGACCCAGGAAACGGGAGAAGCTCTGAATGTTCAAAGCAGAAGGTACTCCATGATGGACGCAGCTGGGAAGATACCACGTGGGCTCTGGAAGTCAATTTAAGAAGGGAAAAATAATATATCGCCGTGTGGAAAAACAAGAAGAAAAGCATCCCTCACCCCGCAAAACAATTTTGTTTGGCTTTGAAGCCATTTACATTCGAGAGAAGTAATGAGTAATACCTGTGAGAGCACCCTGTACCAATAATATTTATTTTATGTTCTGGGTATGGAATTTCAAAAAGAACATCTTAAAAAGTAATTTGGCAGTAGAGTAAAAAAAAGGTCAGTTTTGAACTTTTCTTTGTAAGTCATAAAAAATGTTGTGGGACGTGTTATCTCCTACATTGCCACAAAACAGAATTGATAAATGAACTAAATTTAAATTACCTGATGAGCCAAACTCATCAGCTATCTCCAATATGCCCCAGGCACTAAACAGTTTCCCAGGTTTTAGATTTAGTTATCTATCATAGTGAAAATAAAAGCTGACCCTAAATGCTGACTCTCATCACGTTCCCTCCATCTTCTCTGACCAAGTGGTAGACCGCAATAGAAAAGGAGAGGGCGTAAGATTCAACACGGATTCAGTAACATTTTAAAATCTTTCTCATATCAACTGGCTCTTGAAAGAAATCAAAGTAGTCACTTTCATGTGGTATTTTAAAATCATGGTCAAGAGAATAGGATGAGAAGATACCAAAGTTACTATCAAATTTTAGCAATATGTGCACACTCTAATTATTCTTACTTCTTTCTTTGCCCAGCTGCTTTCTTACAATAGTGAATTCACCATAAATGAATCACAGTATGAGCTAAACATTACTCACCAAATCGTTACAAGCCCAAATCACTACACATATTTCATTGAGAATCTTTTCTTTTTCCTTTTTAACTTCAGAAGCAGCAGCACGATTCACTCAAGCTAATCCTCTTCTCCCAGAGTGTGGCCTCATGACGATTTGGCTTCAGCTCCAGAAAGTGATTTGAGGACACCCACGTGGCTGCCATGGTGTATTAGCACCTTGGCGTGTCTCCTCATTCTCCCAGCTGTTATTCATTTCTTCACTGTGCTAGGAATACTTTAATTAGACCTGACCTTCTTTGAACTTTCCTTCTCCATTTTTTGGTCATCAACAGAAACTATATCTATTGTACCTGAAAGTATACTCTACATTGGAAAAAATTTTTTTTCTGGTGACAATGACAATGATATAAATGTATACATATATACACACATATTATACATGTATATATATTTATATATGTATCATACATACATATATATATATATATTTAAAGTCACAATATAACACTGGCAAATAAGTAGCAGCTAAAAATAAAGGTTGGGAGTTATGAACTAGCCATCTCCCCTTGGGTGCATGGGAACTTCAATTCAGTATATCCAAAGCCAAACCTTTATTAACATTCCCTAACAGCTCCAAGTGTTACAAGCTCACCAAGAGGTCCCAGAATCCCCTCAATATCCCATAAAGAAAATTTTTTGTGCCCCTTGGCCCTAAAATACAATTTTCAAGTTTTTTTTTTTTTTTTTTGGTAGAGACAGAGTCTCACTTCATTACCTTCCATGGCATCACAGCTCACAGCAACCTCCAACTCCTGGCCTTAGGCAATTTTCTTTCTTGCCTCAGCCTCCCGAGTAGTTGAGACTACAATGCCCGGCAATTTTTTTCTTGCAGTTTGGCCAGGGCTGGGTTTGAACCTACCACCCTCAGTATATGGGGGCGGTGCCCTGACCACTGAGCCACAGGTGCCACACAACAATTTTCAAGTCTTATAAGTACTAGCTCTTTACCACTGGAACCTATCGCTCCTTCCCTGTTCCAGACTTTCATCTGGATACACACAAAAGGCATACTGGTCTTCCCGGTTTGACCTTACAGTCTACTCCCACATGTGGTTAGAGATTCTTCTTAAAACACAAATCTGTGACATAAGAAATCAGTGGTCATTTTACGTCTCTTGATGCTTGTGTCCAAGCGATCAAAACGGAGTGGGGATCAAGCCTCAGCACGCAGCTGCCAATGTGCAGGAAAAACCAAGGACCCAATTATTCACTGAATGGCTGACCTGCACCAGGGCCTGTAATCAGCAACATCCAGACCAGGGGAAGTTGCGCAGGTCAAAGGGCTGAGGTTCTCCCATAGATAAAGTGTGAAGAAAATAAAGGGATGCAAGGGAAACTTCAGATAAAAAAGAAAGCCTTAAAAACATTTTTTAAATGAGTAAGTTATCATGCCTAGAGATGCACTCAGGTGAACTATCAAGGAATACAGGACGTGAGGAGTGCAGATGTCAGGTAGTCTCTGTCAGGAGGAAGTGACTGGAATGGGGCCTATCAAGGGGCTTCTAGGGGTGAACTTTGCCACCTGTGGTTACCCGGATGTTTGCTTTAAAATACTATATTAAGTTGCACATTTGCTCATATAATATTCTACTTCAATTTTACAATTAGGTTAACAAATACACACACACATATAAATACAATCATGTTAGTGCTGTGTGAAACCCTTCAATGGCCTCACGGGGCTCCTAAGAAAAAGTCCAACCCAGCTCCTTCACAGGGTAGCCAAGGCAGGAGCAGGCTCTCTACTCAAAACCTCATCACTTGCTAGTTTCTTCCCGACATTGAATTTTTCAGTTCCTCAAAAGCACTGATTTTTCATGTCTCCAGACCTTAGTACATAAGTAACTTCCACTTGGGATGCTAGTGAAAGATGGTTCCTCTCCCTCTTCACTTGCCAGATTCCTCTGTTTCCTTCTGGTCCCAGCAAGAAAGCCTTCTCTGAGGGTCCAGTGCTGGACAAAGTACCCCAGGCCTTCCCATCACACCCTGCACTTTCCCAGTCACAGCATTCATCGCCCGTATAAATACTGCCTATTAGTTTATATCTCCCCTAGATCAACAACTCTAGATAAGACAGATGTAAAACATGCCCTCAAATTTTTGTATCCTTAATACCTAGCAAAATACCTAAAGTATGGTAAGTACACAATAAACTTATATTAAATGAATATGTAGAAACACTCACCTATAAATAAAAATTGCTTTCATTGACATCAACAGTAACATCTAACACATTATGTATTGCTTTATTAACCAATCTTCTAAATAGCATTATGTGGTATTATATTGATTCCCAATTTAGAGACAAAGAAACTGAGCCATAGTAACATGCTCAAGGTCACATAGCTCATAAATAAGATTAGAACACAGGCAGTCTGACTCTACAGCTCTTGCTCTTAAAGCAAAGTATCCCCTCCCCCACACGGCTTACCACCAATAACATTCATTTCAGAGACTGAAGCAGGTGGCTTTCAATGAATAAAAACAAAACTCTGTCGCAGTTACCTGATAAGGAGCACTCACGGACATTATATACGTGACAGATGCCAAAACTCATGGGGTCAGGGAGGAGAGGATACCAGGTGCAGCAGCACTTCAAAGAGCAGGTAATCCGAGATGCTCCGGTGAGCTGTGCACCAAGATGTCAAACCCTGACATTCCTCCTACCAACCTCCAAGTGTGTCAAAGGCACAAGGTCTCTGTGATTGCAGGCTGATAGGCAGGCTGATGACAGGCAGGTCTTCACGGTAAAAGTGAAGCCAGAGAAATAAGAGCAGCCACAGTACACACCAAGTCATATTCAAAACTGTACACAATCCAAATGCACAATTTTTGCTCTTGGTAGACTTAGAATCTCAATCAAAGTAAGATGATCCATGAGCTGGGCTCAGTGGCTCATGCCTATAGTCCTAGAACTTTGGCAGGCTGAGGTGGGAAGATTGCTTGATGCCAGAATTTTGAGATCAGCCTGAGCAATATAGTGAACCCCATCTATACATCTACAAAAAAAAAAAAATTGTTTTAAATTAGCCAGATGTGGCAGGAATCTACAAATCCCAGCCACTCAGGAGGCTAAAGCAGGATCTTTTGAGCCCTGGAGTTTGAAGCTGCTGTGAGTTATGGACTCCAATCTAGGCAACAGAGAGAGAACCTATCTCAAAAAAGAAGATGATTCATTCAATATAATTTATTAGTGTCTTTGTGTGTCAGGTATACCACATAAGACTCTCAGAACTCAAAGGTAAAAAATGTTGGGGGTCCCCTCAATAAGCTTACGTGGCAGCGGGGAAGACAACGAACCAGGAATTACAGTGTGGGTGAAACATCCTATAAGATTTTGCATACGTTCCTTGAAGCATGTGAATTACACTGCCAAGGTGAGGGCAGAAGGTAGAGTCCAACAGGTTTCTAAAAGGACGTTTCTTTGGAGTTGCTTCTAAAAGATGAACATGCTGGTCAAAAAACCAAGGAAGCAACCCAGTTACTGATGCAAATTGATGAGTTAGGTGAAAAACAACTATGGGGGTTGAGAAGGATGAGAGGCTAGAGACCACAAAGGACGAAGCAGCTGGATCATAAAATTGGGGTAGGATTAGAAAGAAAGGAGGGAGAAGACAGAATCCCTGCAGCAGAATGGCCAGCTCATGGCTGATTTGTAAACTTACTGCTGCCCAGACTCAGGGCGGAGTTGAAAACGCTGGTGCACCTGGTCCAGGTAGACCACTGGGGAGATCACACGTCAATCCATGTCAGTGAAAAGCTTTAAAACAATAAAATTCTAGGGGAAAAAAAGACTTTAAAAGTCTGTGAGTTCTGGAAGGAGGCATTTTTATGGTGATGATGACAAAAGGCTGACCTTTTTTACTTTTCAAAGATCCTTTTTCCCTAAGAGTTCACCTACATTCATCAATGACAGAATCCCCAAGAGCACGATGTAACCATAGTGTACAAGAATGCAGAACAGAGGAAGGGAGGGAAGAGAATAATGTTGATGGGCCCGTAAAACGTGTAGTTGTAGCAGTGCAGAAGCAACAGGACTGGTAAAGGTGGGCGACTAGCAGACACGGCCAGGAGGCCCTAAAAGTTATCATAAATACATACCAAGGTATCTGCCAAGGAGATCTATGAGCCTTTGTAATGATAACAGAGGGCTTTGTAAATCCTCTGTCCACACAGTTGATGATACACATATTAAGAAAGTAAAATAAAGACAACACAAAAAAAGACAACACAAAAAGACATGTACAAAGGGAACTATCTTTTCCCTCTCACAAACCCACTCCCTTCCCCTATATTCCCTATCTCACCTGGGTATCAGTAAACAACCAGTCACCAGGGCCATCATTCATACCTCCCTTTATCCTAAAATTCAATTTTAGTGGGCCTCAGAATCACAAGAGGCACCTGTTAACATGTATAGGTTCTTTGGCCCACTCTAAGAGGGCATGATTCTGTTAGTCTGAGTAGGATGCAGGAATCCGTCTTTTTAAGGATACAATATGCTGAATCATACTTTGAGGAACAGCCCCTATATCTCCCCAATCTCTGTGTAAATTTTCTATCCTAAATGTTTCTTAAATTCATGCCTTCTTGTCCCGTCCTCACTGTCTTAATCACAGTCTTCACTTCCCTCCAACTGATACTATAGTCAAGCCATTCACGTACAAACTATCAGACTTTCCAAGAGACTCCCTGAGCAGACCAATGACATTACTACTCTCCAGTTGTTATAAATATCTACACATCGTGTGGTGGTGCCTGTGGCACCAGCCCCATATACCAGAGATGGCGGGTTCAAACCTGGGCCTGGCCACAAACTGCAAATAAATAAATAAATAAATATCTACACATCATTAGTAAGAACTTAATGTCAGCAAGACCTTACCTCATAAGTGGTATTAGAAGTGAAAACTCATTTTATCTAAAAGATAAAGCCAACTTAAAAAAATGATTATGAAGTCTCAACGAAACAGAATACAGACATAATATATGCAGTGCTTGCCAACTAACATTTTTCTTCAGGATATGGCATAAAGAATGCTCAAAATTTAAATATGCTTGCCAAGCTTTTATATCAAAAAAAAATTTAAGAGATTATAAAGACTTTATGGAACTGAATACATTTGTGTTGCCTTTGCTAGTCTATCTATATGGGGTGAGGGACACTAACTTAGAACTCAATTAAAATAGGGCTGAGGCCTCCTCTGGCCTTGAGCACAGCTCCCTCTGGTAACTCTGAAAGCCCCTGTTACATTTTAAAAGGCAATAAATGACACTGAAAGGGTAGGAGGAGGTAGAAGAGAGTGAGTCACTTATTATAAGGACAAGCTCAGGGTCACACCAAGAGACAAACTGACCTTAGAGACAAACTGACACAACAAAGAAAATGAGCTTTGCATTTCTTCTCAAATGTGTATGTTTATAGCTGTCACAAAATATCTTACTATCAGAGAGAAGCATTATTAGAACGACTTTATTCTCACCTGCATTTCTGAAATAAGTAGGGAAGAGCTTAGAGTTTAAGTTAGCTGAGCACTGAGAGTTTAGGTTAGAGAAGCATCCTACATAGGGTGGGACTACAACACACAAATGTCCCATGGTGCTCTAACCGGGCTCCAGCCACCCTGCACACCCACCTATGCCTGTTCCTCTGCCACATGCTTCAATTCTTGCCCAATAATCCATTTGTAATGATGCTGCCCACAACCTGCTTATTAAATGGCATTCACAAAGGGAATTCCCCATGGCAGCAGTGTGTTTCTGTAAATGTTAAAGAATCTGAGCCATGTAAGAAGCCTCCTAGTCATCAGCAATTTTCCCCTTCTATTTCTAAGGTAAAGGGGGACAGCTTTACTTTAGGTCACAGAATGAAAGCAACAGAGAAATAGAGAGGCAGGAAGAATGAAGGGGAAGAGGAAGGGAAAGGAAAAATGTGAATGAGAAAAGGCCAGGAACTGGGCGCTGGGTTTTCTGACAGCGCAGCGTTTGTTTCCATGAGTCCACTTAATGGACTCCAGGTGCATTCCTGGCTAAGCCTCCCCCAGCCTTCGTCACTGTAAGGTCATGAGAGGAAAACCTGATCTTTTTTACTCCCAGCGCTGTGGCTCCACATGTCGGGGTCTAGCTACATCCTCCCCCTTTGATTCTCTGCCTTAAATTGCAATTTTGACAAGTAAAAAGCCTGAGAAACAGCTGTAGGGAATTTCACTTGGAACCCAGCAGGCAATGCTGAGACAGCCTGGTCCACTTCTCATTTTCATACACACGGCAATGAAACCGATGGGCTCATCTCAATATGCCAGAAGTTTTTCTTTTATTCTCTTTATTCTGTTTTACTACTTTATTTTACTTTGCAAATACACCCTCAGATGTCCCTATCCAGATTTTGCAATCCACAGCAAGGATTTAATATGCAGTCTGTTGTGGGGGGAAAAAAAAGTACAATTACTTCTCTGTCCAAAAGTTCAACGTTTTTTGTTTCCCTCACCAGTTCTCTTGATTTCCTGTAGCTAACTGGCTCCAAGGCAAGAGTGAAGTAATTTCTTTCCTCTGTGATTTATTTTCTGTCTTACGATAAGTAAGCAAAAATACTATAGAAAGAAAGGGAGAAAAGGAATGATTCACAACAAATAATTCTCAAAAATGCAACTCCAGATTTACAAAGTATGCAAAATGCAGTACTGTGTACCAAGGAACTTAAGAATAAAGTTGCATATTCATACGTATTTCTGTCTATCAATAATAAACGTTTTAGTAAAACTATGTGCCAGGCACCTGACGCTAAGAGCTTTATATGCATTATCTCATTTAATCCCCAGAACACCCTTGCATAGGCAGAAAAATCGTTTCACAGAAGAAACAAGTTTACAGATGTTACAGAACCTGCCAGAGGACACGTGGCTAATACAGTGGAAGAGCCAAGATGCGAGCACAGATCTGCATCCAAAGAGCACTCGGCCAGGCCTATTCCCCAGGGCTTACAATTTGAAGATGACAGCCCCCAAAAGCCTGCTGGTTAGAAATGCACACTGGATAACTCTTACGCCATCATGAACAACAAATCCTGTTACAATATTATCTTAAATCTCTTCTAAATGCATTCACCTTCCCATATTATTAAACCAAGTACAGAAAACTTAACTGCACCATTCGTGATTCAGAATCTGTAGTATCTTCCAATAATTGAATACATTTTGCTTATTTTGTCTTTTTTCAGTTCTAGAAAATCACTGTAAGAATTTGCTGAGGAGTGCAATGGCAACCCACCTACCAAGAGCTTGGTTGAGATACATAATGTGTAAGGAAGCTGCCTGATGGCTAGGCAGTCATTTCATTTTTGTAACTATGTAAAATTCTACTGAAGGATTAAGCTAGACTAGAAAGAAAAAAAAAAGTGGCCTGGACTAAATCACAGATCCATCCCCTTCACCCCCACTCCTTCCCCTGCCCCAGTTTTAGTGAACTTTGCTTTTGAGATCCTCCATTGAGGGAGATACATCTGAGCAAAACAGGCATGGTTCTGCTTTCAGTCCAGTCTGGTGTAATAAACACCACCACACAATTGGTCGCACATGCACTGTAAGGATGCTATGAGAAAGCCGCGAGGGTTCTTCATGAAAACCCCAGGAGAAATTTCCTTCTGATCCTAGAGCCAAGAGTAATTCTTCTACAGAACAACTGATCTCATGGATACTGTAAATCTTAAAACTGACTCTACATACTTTCTTTGCTGCTAAGACCCCAAACCCCTCAGGGTGCACTTGTGGCTCGCTCACGGGGTGTTAGATGCATTTTAGGAACTGTCTCATTCCTTGTCTAGTCATCCCCAACCTGACCCCCCTCCCCACTTTTCTTTCTCAACTACTTCTAACTTAAATCACGTTTTTATGTTTCCTTAATCTTCAGGAGGAAAGACACAGTAGAAAGAAGTACAAAAAAGTAAATAAAAATGTACCTTCATATTATACAAATTTTTAAAAGTTGAATATGTGCTGACTCTAAAAACTTACCCTAAAAACTCATTTTTTAAAGAAATCCTTTTGAAATCTCTAATAAGCCCTACATTTATGATTTTCTTACCTTGAAGTTTAAGCTCTTAAAGAAAAAAAAATTGGTAAATTTTCACTTATTTGAAATCCAGCTGTTTTTTAAAACTCCATGTAAAGACTGAATATAGAAAGCAATTAATAATAAATGAGGAAGGCCGCACGGTGCCAACTGGCAGACCCAGAACTTGCGTGCTCTGTCTAGGTGACATTATATAAAAAAAGAATTCACTGTGAGTGTAATAAAATGTATTTTCCATTGTTATAAGCCCCACATTATGATCTAGCTTATTAAGCTTTCTAAAAATGGTTGTATGTTAAGTTCTAATCAAGCTTTTTTATAACAAATATAACCCAAATCATAACTCTTCTTTGGAAGACTAGATCTATGGGCAGTGGGGGTGGGGAAGGCTTAATTAGTAAAGGTAAAAACAAAGACATTACTGGTGATATTTCTGCCATTGTAATTTTAAAGTTAATAATAATATGCCACTATATATTAGGTCACAATAATATCTTTTTTTAAATTTGATTTTTAGAACAAAGTTAAGCACAAGTTTAAACTACCCTATTATCTTTGCTGTGATGAAGACTGTGTGAGTTTTAACAGAAGGGAGAATAACGGAGAGAGCTTCTGAGAGAGGATATGGGCACCCTGCAAAAGCAGATACAGCACATATGTAAGTCTCAACTTTCCGTGGTACCCCGTCATCCAGATACTCAGAGGTACACACAGTTATAATGCAGGCTATTATTCTTTTCAATCACCACCGTTATCAATCTATCAGATTCCCTTGTACAATTAGATAATAATTTCCATTTAAAATTTCCTTTACAATGGCCCAAAATTCTTAAGTAAATCTATACATGTGACCTTTAACCTCTTTACTTACTACTCAAATAAAATAAGCCACATTAATAAATTTGCATGCATGTATAGCTCATGTGTATTTCTTTTTAACACTGGACACAGACATAACACTGTCACTTCCCCCCAAGCTTTCTTCAGTGGTGTTACTATTAGATTTCTATATGCATAAAGAAAGGGCCCCAGGGAGCACTGCTAAAAATTTTCATGCAACAAGGCCAAAGAGAAATTTTTATGAATTAAACAGATGTTCTAGTTTTGAGAGCAGTTTGAACAAATCCTCAAATACTATTTCCTTAGAGTTTATATATACTAAATTATAAAGCAAACAGGGTCTAAATACTAGGTAAAATACTGGTATCATTGTGATGATAATTATCCATCATCATTACTTTTTGAGGGGTTACTATGTGGCAGGAACTGTGCTCAATACTTTACATTGATTATCTCACTTAATCCTCCTAATGACCCTATGAGGTAGCTATGGCTGTTACTGCCACATTATACATCAGGATACCAGTGCTCACACAAATTAAGAAAATTAATCTGAAATAACACAGTCGAAAAGTGGGGAAGCCTGGACTCCAATGCAGGCAGTGTGGCTCCAGAGCTGGTGCTTTTCTAACCTACCACAGTGAAGCATGACACAGATGTTTAAGTCAGTCATGAATGAAAAGGAATGAAATCCTTTATTAAATGATCCTTAACTCATTTCTGAGCAGAGGAAAGACTCCTGGTTTAGGTTTTAAGTATTCAATGTTTGCACCTGTTACCCTGGGTGCACAATTACTAGGCTATTTCTTCATTTTTGAATCCCCAGCACCCAGTACAGTGCATGACACACAGTAGATAATAAATGTCTGGTGATGAAATGAATAAATGAATGAACATCGTTTAGTCATGGGTTTTCAAAAGAGTAGAAATGCTCTTCACAAAATGGCAAATGCATTCAGTCTGATGCAGCTATTGTAGAAAGTATTTTTTAATTCCATAATATATTAATTATTGATATAGTTTATAAACAAAAGCTAGTCTTTTGATTTTTTTTCCCTGAAATCAAATATAGGTGAACTATATCCTAAGACAATGACAACACTCACAGTGTATCTTCTTTGTATACAGTGAGGACCCATGATTTAAATGAGCAATTTAAAGAGAGGTCATAGAACTGTAAAAACATTTGACAGTGTTTTAAAAGTTGTCAAAAAGTGATTATACCCACCTACAAATCTAAATAAAAAAAATTCAAGAGTCCAGGCGTTAGATGTGGTAGTTTCTAAAATAATTTCTTAAATCTAATAATATTACCTGCTAAGACAAAATGCTTAAGTGGCTCAACTTTTTTTTTTCAGGCTAAAGAATTTGGATTTTATTTAATCAGACAACAAATAATGATTTTATTTCCATTTTCTTGACACTTTTCAAAGAAAAATGAAGTAGCTAAGTAGCTTGACTTTCTATACCAGCATCTCTTCTGGAACTAGAAATCACATGTAAAGGTAAATTCTCAATTTCTAACCTTTAGCTTCTTGGAGGTAAAGAGAAAGAAGTCAACTGTTGACCACTCTTACATCAAAGACTGGCTTTTGGGTACTGGATAATGGCATAGAGTTATACCTATTTTTATCAATAGTGGCATGAATAAAGTACTAATCCTTTAGTGAATCTCTACATCTCCAATGATCAGTAAACTTGAACTATAGAAACTATGTGAAAAAACCAGAATTTTTATTTGAAATTATTTGCTTGTCTTCTTTTCTCATAGAGTCTAATCCTAACAGCTTTCATTCACCAGTAATACACCTGAACATTTTATATTATAATAAAAAAAATTGTATTAGTCTTGCACAATTCTCTTAATACTGCTGTATGTGTGCTAGAAAATCTCCATAAAAATGGTAATTCACAGTCAGTTACTCTCTGACAATTGTGAAATGGAATAGATGGCTTTTCATGGTAACTATCTCTCTGGAACATCTACATCAATATCTTAATCTGCCAAAATCCACTTTTCTATGTAAAACAAAAAAAGCTTTAAAGAGAAAGTACCCTTATAAATGACAAAAGTTTTTTCCTAAATAATTTAAACATGGTTGCCATTGTTAACTAATTACACAAATCGATTAATGAGTTACCATACCATTTAATAACATAATCTTGTAGTTGAAATATCGGGTAACTTTTTATACACCTTTATTTTCTTTCTTGGTATCAGGATTAGTAAATCAGTTAATGTGAGTCAAAATCAGAAACTACTACATACATGGCTGATCTCTAAAACAAATCAAATAAACAAAAAAACTTTTAGTTTAAACTATCATCAGCTTCAAAATGACTACATATACTACACAAGAAGCCTTAAAAATCAGTTCTGATATGTATTTAATGCCAATTCTTCCATAATATTTTTCATTACAAAATTCCAGAAATTTATCAGAAAGCTCGGAAACCACCATTTTTCTCTTTAATATGGAAGATGTAATTCATCAGAGCATTAAGTGCATTCGGTGATTTTTCTAAGCATTTAAAAATGAGTTCTCTCTCAAAAAAAAATTAAAAAATGAAATAAAAATTAGCTCTCTTTATGCCTATGTGAGTGTCAGCTTACATAATTTTTTTAAAATATTTTGTATAATTTATAAATGTGGGGCCCAACTGAACCAAAAATGAGCATTAAAATACAGTTTAAATAAACATACTCATAGAATCCCTTGTTTAATCAACTCATCCCCTATCTTTTGGAAGCAGATGGAAGCATTTATTATAAATAAATAAAGTAAATTTAAAGGGACAGGAAGTTGTTCTTGAATCTGAAACTGTTGTAAATTATTACATAATTAGAATTCCTCACACAATTATACCACAACATTGGATTTCCTACAGATTTGGGCAATCTGTTGGTTATCAGATACGATCCGATTATAAATTGCCTGTCAATCCCATCACACTGACTTTTAGCTTCCTGTCATAAAATGCAAATGAAATGGCAATTAACTGAAAATTTTTGCTGGGAAAAAGTTTTAACCACATGGAAGTCAATCGAAACGTAACACCAGATAGACGATGGTTATATATGCATGTCAGATCAGAGGAAAAGAATTCTCAACAACCGAGATGATACTATCTACTCAATTTTGCAAAATATTATTTTTCTTTGGTTAAGTTACATCTATGTATTTTCTTTCTAACTTTAAACATGGAACTTACTAGGTTTTCTGAAACTGTAGGCCATTCACAAGCCACTGGCAACACGAAGAACAGGTAATACCTATCTTTAACCCCCAGACTACCAACACCCAAAGATGTATGTGAAAATGCATCCTCTGAGATTACATATGGATTCATTTCTTTACATTGCAGAGATAATACAGTAAGAAGAAAAAGACAAAAATCTACCAACTAGGCTGCGCTGCCATCCTCTCCATGTAGTCTTTGGCCATGTCTCGGGCTTCAATGTTTTCAGGATACAGCACACAGAACATTGCCAAGGCTCCCAAGTTGTTCCCATAAATTTCATTCCAGCGGGCACTGTAGTCCTTAGGATCCCAGGGAGGGAGGTACTCCAAGGGACTGGATAACATGGTGTGTACAGCCTCAGTGAGCTTGGCTGCAATGTGTTCATGAGAGCTGGCAGCCTTGAGCTGAAGCTCCGCCACCTCCGCCCTGGAGAAGTACAGCATTGGGTGGCTGTCATAGTTGGCATTGGTGAAGGGAATCATGACTTCTGGGTTCTTGTCAGTGATGTAGGCTGACACAACACAAAACAAATATATGAAAAACACACTGGGAGCCCCCCGTGTGTGAGTCCTCATCGTGGCATCAGATCTCCAAATCTCCAGGGCAGCCAAACCATCTTTGAAAGATCCTATGGGGGATAAAAAGAAAAGCATCTGTGAGCCAAGGGAACATGGCACAGGAAGCAACATGGTAGGTAGGCACCTTGCTTACTCAGAAGAAGATTAAATATTGAAAGATAAAGCTTATGAAATTTAGATTTGTAAATACAGCAAAAATTTGAATTAGGAAGAAACTAAACTAATAAATGTAATTTTACAGAATTAAACATAGTATTTTAGAACTGTATTCATTATGGAAAACAGAACTTTAGACTTAAGGGAAAATGTATATTTCTTCAAGTAGGGGAAAAACTCTCCTTGGTATTCTTCTCACATACTATTATGCAAAAAATGTAAGATTTTAGAGTGGTACCTATGGCTCAAGGAGTAGGGCACCAGTCCCATATACCGGAGGTGGTGGATTCAAACTGGGCCCCAGCCCCCCCAAAAAAAATGCAAAAAAAAGTTAGATTTTATAATTTTTTAAACATTAACATACAGTATAAACCACAATCACCAAAAGCTGGTTATGAACAGTCATCTGGGACTCTAAACAGACATAACCAAAAAAAAAAAAAAAATCCTGTATTTCTAAGAGTAGAATATAAATGTCTTAACACAATAACTAAGAAAATGACATAAAGGCTATGTTAACCAGTTTGATGAAAATATTTCAAATTGTATATGAAAACAACACACTGTACCCCATGGTTGCATTAATGTACACAGCTAGCATTTAATAAAAAAAAAAATCCTGTATTTCTTAATATAGCCTCTTATACTCTAACTTGTCCCCTTCTCCTAACATTTCTGAGCCAGGGATTAGGATCAATACACCTATTAGAATGTAAGCAGACAAAATATTATGAATACAGCTAAATACCCTCTTTATGTGAGCAGAAGGTGGAGACAGAGAAGACAAAGACAGAGTAAACATTTCCAAACCCTGGGTCCCCTGGGCTGACATCAGCAAGCGTGCAGTAATGACAACTAGACACCCAGCTGCGGGGACTAGGAACTGACACGCCTTCATCCAGAAAATAAAATCGCAGAATTAAAAGGCTGAAATAACATGTGTGCATTTTCCCCTTACTCTTTGAAACTATTACCTGCTTTTTCATTTTGGACATGGGATTTTGGTGTCATTCAGTAAGTCAGAATTTAAACCAAGCTCACATATTTTCTTAACTACTTGATTTTCTTAAAAGCCCTTTTTTCAGTGGCAGGTTTGCGCACTGGTTAAAAGAACGTCTTTCAAGTGTAGAAACACTTAAAAAAAAAATCAGCCTAGTCTATGTCCCACATCTGGGATAAAGCAGGCATAAAATCCCCCAGAGGAAAGTCAGGGAATTCTTAAAATTCTTAAGAGGGTAAAGGTTATAGAAAGCAGACCAGAAAAAGACAGTTTTATGTAAATAATGAACAGTGGTTTCCAATTATTAAAGGGAAAAACTGATGGTGAAAAATCAACCTCCCAAGCTGAACACAAACTGTTTTTCCAAGGAAAAAAATAGCCTCATCACATTCAGAAGCAAGAAAACTAAGATTTTAACAGACATTGAAGACCAATCCACATTCTCAATGTGCTGTGTCTCCAAGAGAAAGGGAACAAGGCATCACTTGAGGATGCTCCCTTACTCTGGAATTCTTTATATTTCCAAATGTGCTTTAGACTACATATAGATGTGAAACTCAATAGTAGTGGTATTGTGAAGCATTTCACATTTATTTCAAGAGCATGACTTCTGATGAATAGAAGAACATTAATATAGCCATGCTAACTAAGACATATAAAATAGAAATAACTCTTGGACTGGAACCGTATTATGTCTAGCACCCAAAGCTTCAAGGCGGCTGGCTGGCTGGATCCTTCAAGGTCAGAGGCCCGGCCAAAAGAAATAGTCTTCTGTGGTTACGGCTGAAGAGGGGTGTGGTCTCTGGCAACAGAATGAAGTAGCTGGGTCTGAAGAAATGCTCAGTCCCCCAGGGGCTTATTTCTCCCTCCTTTCAAAGGAAAATAACACTATTGGTTTTTTAAAAGGTCCCCCTTTTAAAAGCCTGTATATATATACATATATATACAAATCCCCAAAAGTCTAAGAAAGGATGTTGTCAGCAATGCAATTATCATTGCGGGGTGAGAACAGATTGGCAGTTTCTCCTCTAAATGACCCCCATATGCATGCAATTAAAGATCACCTCTCAAATACCAGTTTTAGAATGTGGGAGAGCCCAATTTATAGGTGGGTAGTGGGGTACCTCAGACGATGAGGGACTGAGTAAGAGAGACACATAGAGATGAGAGTCTTTCCATCTCAGATTCTGACATCCCCCAGATTCTGATTTATCTTATTCTCCTTCTCTACTCTCCTCCCCAGCCACATGGGCACCGAGATAGCCCAGGCTGCCACAGAGGTACTCACACTGTGGGTACCTGCCTGACCCAATAGAACTCACACGACGACCCCAGCCACTTCTGCCACATTGCTTCTCCATCACTCAGCGGGTGTCTGAAAGAGTGACTCCTGAAGCACAGAACCTCATTAAGATGTTGTTTTGGGAATGAGGCCATGTCGGTGTGCCATTATTGAAGGTCCCCTAGTTATTGCTACAAATTCATGAGAGGGTGTTAGAGCAGCCAGGTTGTGAGTTACCACACATTTAAAACCACTTCCCGTCAGAATACAGTGAGGGCCAATGCAGAACCCACAAAACTCTGCAGAACAGTCCTCTACAAAGACTGCCACTCCCTGTGGCTTCTTCTCCTGCCACAAACTGTGTTACCTTTCTCACTTCTCACTCCATGTGCCCAACCCCCACTGCTTTCCCAGCCTTTAGGCCTTTGTTGATCTACCCAAAGAGGTGATTTCTACTACCGTCTAGCACATACCAGTATCACGCCGGACTCTTTCCGTTGTTTACGTGCCTTGCCTCCCAGAAGGCAGGAACCTTCTGTGCACGGAGGGAGCTTAGCACAGAACCTGGCATTTAAAAGGCAGGGCTTGTGGCCTTGAACTAAGCCTGTGAGGCTCAGAGCTGTGCAAGTAGGTCTCTCCACTAAGATGAGAAATTTTATTCCCCCTTATTTAAAGCCCAGGCAAGTTTGGAATTTTCCAGAAAATTTTCGGCTAGGAAATTAATGGGAGAAAACATTCATGAAGCCTAGAATCTTTCATAGCCTAAAAAGTACTCGTTTAAAGAAAAAAAAAAAAAAAGAAAAAATTAAAACTAACTAAAGTCTAACCCAAACTTGTTTTTGGCTGGTAACCTGAAGAGAGACCTAATTCTCATCCATCATTTTAAATCTGTCTAGAAAATTCCTCCAAAAATTCCCATTTCCAGACTTTGGACTTCCCCCTTGACCTTCCACTCTAGGCACTCTGCTACCTGCTCTATAAAGAGCCAAAACTAAAGGAAAGCAGCCTTTCTCAAGATAACGGACAAGTTTTATGTTAATTTTGTATACTTATGTCAATGTACATTAGGAAAACTATAATTACCGCAACAAACCTGAGATTTCAACAAATATACAAAGTTCTTATTTAAAATACATTTATGTTTAAAGTTTTTAAAAACAGACGAGGATATGGCAAAGATTGTTGAAGGTAATACCTGAATGACTATCATTTGGGAGATGCTTCAAAACGCTCAGTGAGCAATAGTGATTAAGGGCTAATGGGCTGGCTAATGGTTGGCCAACCCCAAACCCCCCTACTCCTTAGACCATGAAACAAACCCAGACAAACATATCCACATTACCTCTCATGGCTTGTGTCTTAGAAAAGTAAGTCTGAACTTTGACATATCTGTGGATGATCTCTTAAGCTATTCGCCCCCTAGTTCACCGTGTTTTAGAAACAGCAGACCACTGCCAGCTCCTATAAATTTCTTTAAGATGCACCTGACTCAATTCAAGAGCGTAACATTTTCAAAAACACACTCAACAACTGACCTACCAATACACATTTCATCCATAATTCAATTCTCAGGATGTTTCTCAATGACCCTTTTGAGCCTCATTTCCCCTGACATTCTCCTTTTCCTCTTCTATTCAAGTACATTGACTTTCATAATCCAGTTTTCCTTCCCACTCTTTAGTCTCACTCTCTGCAACTTGGGTAGCAAAAACATTCCTAATCAATATATTATATCAACAGATACAATACAGTCACTTAAGAATCACTCTGTTACTACAAGATAATTCAGATAGCAATTTGATCATCTCTCGTCCTATATGCCCTACATAAATGTGCAGGAGTCCAGCTTTGGTGTTATGTTTAGACTAAGCCACACGAATTATAGTCATATTAAATAGATCTTCACAAAGCAACAATAAGCTCAAAATTATTTTGCTTTAATTCTAGTTCCAATAACCTACAGCAGCTATTATGATTCAGCAATCGCACAGAAACAAATGATCTTAAATGTTTTCCCATATCTGATCTTTTGCTTTATAATAACAATGTGGCAAAACAGAATTGTTTGTTCCATAACTAAATTTCAGAGGCAGAATTAGAACTCAGAATCTCCTAAATGCTAAACCAAGGCGCTTTCCCTGAGCCAAACTAATTTATGAGAATGTTCACCAACATTAAAAGTTCCACATTTTTGCCATCCTTACACAAAGAAAGCGAAGAAAGAGCTGGCTGAGAGAGGGAAAAAACAGAACACTAAACTAGTACACTGAGTTTCTAAAGAGATGTGGGTTTCCAAATTGTCTGGGACTGTTTATACAATGAAACACATGGTAGTGCCACAGTCCTTTCAATTCCTCAGGTTTAGAAAACACAGAAAATATAAGGATGGAAGGAATGAATCACCTTGAAAGTAAACCATGTCCCAATTTAAGATGGATTAAAACTCTCTTCTACTATGTACCAAATATAAGGACTATAACATAAATGATTAATAGCATAGGGTGGGGAGTTGGGTAGGCAAGAGTATAAATCCTAGCTCCACCACCTCCTAGCTTTGATCATCAATGTCTGCTCTCCAAACTGCCATTCTCTCACCCATAAAATGGAACCTACTTCACAGGGTGTATGATATGTTTAGCATAGAACCTGACATGAAGTAAAAGTTCAACACATATTTATTTTTTAAAAAGGGAAGGAATTTCAGATATGCAAGATTATATTACCTATGCCAAAAACTAAATCTTTATAGTTTTTTGGGGTGTGGGTGGGGAGAGAGAGAACGCTGGAGATATTAACTTAGGAGGGCTAGGTAATGTCACTTGTTAGAGACCTAGCTGACACTGGAATGCAATGCTCCTGATTCTTCAACACATCATTCATAATACACTCATCACTCATTGGAAAGGAAAGCATATGACCTTTGATATTTTTGAAGTGTTTTTTTTTTTTTTGGTAGTTTTGCCCCATGGAGAAGAATAACAGATTAAATAAACTACTATCTGAGTTGGTTTCTCAAGGTCAGTAAATTCTTGATGTATAAAAAGTGACTGCTTCTTATTCTAACAGTTGCTGGAAAATACATTTTTTGTCTAGGAAGCTTGTTTCTTAGTAACAATACATTTAAATTGTGGAAGAACTACATGAAACACTCAGGGGATACTCCACTGCTGGAGGTGATGATTTAACCTGAGTCCAGGATCTGGTCTGGGCTCTGCCATGTATTAGTACCCCCGCTGGTCACCATGGGGATGAGATGTTACCCAATGTCAATGAAGCTCTTCCTTGACTGTTACGGTCCATTATTTCACTTCCAAGAAACGCTGTCGACAGCATCCTTTCTAATTCACTTGCACCAAGTTTCAAGTTGCTCAGCTTAGCGGTCTTGCTGGGAAAGCTTCCTTTGTTTCTATCCACAAGAATTTTACATTTCTTGGTTTTTATGTATCTCAAAACTTTCACAATGACCCACATATATAAAACCAGAGTGTCTGCGTGTTCATTTATGATAAACACAACTATCAGGCAGATTGGGAAATATTTTCTAAATTCATAGGAAACTGACAGAGGAAGTGAATTATTGGACAATTGCCTGGTGAGCAAGGAATGAATCAGAACAAAGGCCGCAGGAAGGGCCCTGGGCTTGGGGCAACTGGACCAGTTAAGATCACCACCATAATTATACTCGAGAGGAGGCTCCAACTAACAGCTGTCACAGATGTCCTTGGAGTATCATTAAATGCAAAATTTTAAAAGTTGAATTGTAACGTTATTTAGCCAAAGCAAAATGTACATCAGCCACAGTATATGCCACCAGATCCACTAAGCTCAACCCAACATCAGCTGCTCCGGCTTGCCCAACTCAATGGATGGACCCCGTAGTCACTACATGGATAGGACAGTTAAATATCTCCCCTACTAGTACTGATGTGCCCATATCCTTGAAAGGGCTAACACAGGCAGACCCAACAACTGAATTTTCCTGATATTGCGCTCTCCCCAGGAGAATATGCAGGTATTGTAGAAATTAAGCACTGTGACTCTTCCTTGTTCATGCTTCCATTTAATTCCACATCCCCCCTCCTTTAGGTCTCCAATAAGACTGCTGGCAAACCGTGACGGCCTAAGAGCACCACACTAGGGTATCATAAGCAGAGCTGCACATTCCTTCTCTGAGCCATTCATTGCTTTACCTCTCAGAAAAACCTACTTCCAAGAGATTGAGGAACATCTTGCTGTGGTCTCACTTACATGTACCACTTCAATGCCACTATATAACTTAACTAATGGAACTGTATATTTTTAAAGCTCTCCTTGTTTTTCTATTTTAGTTTTATTAAATGCAAAACTGAAATGATTTTGTTTTTGAAGTATTTTTCTTTACACCAAAATAAAATCGTATATGTCTTTGGTTATTTTTTGTAGTAAAACAAATCTAACTTTATTCTTAAACATGTCAAATCCTAAGAAAACATACGGTTTTGGTACTATACAATCATTCCTCAAAATTATACTGCCCTAATGTGTTAAGCCTGTGGTCTCAGACAATAACAATAATCTTAAAAACTGAGAGCTCTTAACCAAAGTCCTTTTTCTCCCCAAAATGTCATTTCCAAACAAAACTCTACAATGTGAAATGATAGCATATGGATCCCCCAAGAATTTATACACACTACTGAAACAGTCATTAGAATCCTGAGCCCATACAGCAGAACCACCCTATGTATCATAATCGTGTTCACCACCTGCACGTGTATCATTAGAGAAACTTTAAGTGAAGTGCATCTCTGTTCAGTCAAAGAACATTTCTATCATTGTCCCCTGGAAGCTTTTTGTGAAGATACCAAATTTTCTCATAATAAAATGTGATGCCCACTTTCTTTCCCACATCAATGATAATTCAATAGGTCTTTAGATGAGAAGAAGAATTCATCTAAATTATGTTTCAAATGGCCACAAACTTTCTGATGTCAAGTCTAAAGGCTCTATCCTCCCATTCAGCAGAGATCATCTGAGTAAGTGGCTATCAAATTAAATGCACAGTTTAGTGGTAGAGGTTGGTGTGGTGCACATTAGTACAGGACTAAGAACCATCAAAATCCAGCTTTTGAAAGAGGGAAAGTAAGGGCAGAGCCTGTGGCTCAAAGGAGTATGGTGCCGGCCCCATATGCCGGAGGTGGCGGGTTCAAACTCAGCCCTGGCCAAAATTGCAAAAAAAAAAAAAATGGAGGTAAAGTACAAAGGAAGTGAAATCTATATCATTTTCAGATTTTACGGAGGCAAAGAGAAAACAGAGTAGAGATGGAAGTGTATAAAGTCACTGACAAGACTATTGGAGTACTTAATTTTGCTTACAAAAAGGCTAAAAGAGAAAGTAAAATAGTCACACTTTCTAAGCTAAGCTATAAATAAATTCTAGCTTATCTAATTGGACATCTGATTGGCACTTTTTTTTTTTTTTTTGCAGTTTTTGGCTAGGGCTGGGTTTGAACCCACCACCTCCAGCATATGGGGCCGGCACCCTACTCCTTTGAGCCACAGGCCCACTTCTGATTGGCACTTTTTAATTATAATTTTAACTGATTTTCTCAAAGCCAATTTTAAAATACAATATTCTAAAGTATTAGGGAATTTTTTTATCCCACTATCATTTTCAGAATAATTTAATGTTGAGTATATATATATATATATATATATTTTTTTTTTTTTTTTGTGAGACAGAGTGTTATAATGTCACCCTTGGGAGAATGCCGTGGTGTCATAGCTCACAGCAACCTCAAACTCTTGGGCTTAAGCAATTCTCTTGCTTCAGCCTCCTGAATAGCTGGGACTACAGGCATCCACCACAACGCCTGGCTACTTTTTTGTTGCAGTTGTCATTGGTGTTTACCTGGCCTGGGCTGGATTCAAACCTGCCAGCCTGGGTGTGTGTGGCTGGTGCCCTACCCACTGAGCTATGGACACCTCCTACAATATATTTTTTTTGTACTTTGAATTTTTTAAAAAGTAGTAATTTATGCGTGTTATGCATTATAATACACTGATATCCAGAATTAATATAGCAAGTCCCTAGCAATATTGGGGATAAGAATTTCTTGTAAATATCCATAAATTCTTTAATATATTAAATAGTTATTAAGTGCAGGAACTATATTATGCATTGAAGACACAAAGTAAATAAGAAAAACTATACTTTTCCCTAAATAACTAATAGACAAAAAGTTAAGAAACTGGTATTTGAGGTTTTTTAAAACTGTAGCACTATATTACTCTGCCTGGTAATAAAGATGAACAGTCATTCTGCCTTAGTCCACAGCAGTTTATTTAAGCTATTGTTCCTGGTCCCAAAAGAAAATGTGCAATCTTTTTTTTCAAAGTTTCTTTAAAAAGTAAGTAACCAAAAATTTTCTAGAAAGGACTGAACAACCAGCTAAGGCTTTCTCAGCAATAGCTTTAACCACAAAAACGTACTTTTGTGGCTAAAAAGTAAAGCATAGAAAAGAGGATGAATAAAGACAGTGAAGCCAACAGCTAAATCCCAACCTTATACAGTTTTCAAATAACAGTTAACTAAACCATCACATGCTCACGGAAACTAAAGTAAAGATTTCCTTCCTGCCATAGTTTCATGAAGACAGACTGGTGAGGTGGTTAAAAGGGCTGGCCTGGGGGGGTCAGAGGGCCTGGTCACTGCTATGTGAATTCAGAAAAGGTAACCGGGGGTGTCCAACCTGCAGCCCATGGGCCACATGCTGATTATTTGAGGACTGGTTTCCTTATCTGTGGTGTCAGATGCTCAGACTTCTTTTTTGTTCACCAGCTTTTATTAGTGTCTGTGTATTGGATGTGTGGCCCAGGGCAACTCTTACTCTTCCAATTAGCAGCAAAGAATAAAAAAGACTGGATACTCCTGAACTTTTCTCACTTCAAATGAAGATAGAATGCTATCTGTCTCATTGACTGGTTGGGAAATTTAATGAGATAATGCCTATAAAGTACTTACCACTTTATGGTAAATGTTCAAAAATAAATACTAGTTATTATACACCTCAGAACACAATTAGTGTCTGAGGGTGCAAGCTGGTGCCAGACTCCTGAATTAGAATCCTAGGGCCATCACATCTTTAGACATGTTCCTGTCTCCTCCTCTGTGAAGCTTAAATTAGCTGATACACTTAGCATTAAAAAGATACCTATGATTTAGAAAGTGCTGGATAAATACTAGCAGCCATGGTTATCTTCTCAATGGGAACGCCAAGGTCAGTCCAACTGAAAGGAAGTATGCCATGACCCCAGAAGGAAACACTCACAAACCATCACTCATAGAATGTCATTTTTAAAATAGGTACAATGGATTGTTTATTCACAACCTTGCAGTCTCTCCAAGAGACTAAAAATACTAAACATTTTGACAAATATAAAGTATTTGATGCCAAGAGGTTTCTCTCTGTTCCTGGTAAACTGTGCATTTATTTATATCTTTCAGGCTAGATATCTGAAATAACTGAACACATCTGAAGCAAAAAGAAATCTTCAAATCTGATACTATTTCTTCATCAAACTTCCTGTATATACATAAAGCTTATTGATATACCATACTGAATATGCAAAAATTTTACAAATATTCTTTACCTGTTGGCCACCTCTTTGTAAAATTTTTTGATGAATACTTCATAAATAAAACTACATTTAGCTACAATTTCCCACTTTCCCTGTACATGACGACTTTAGGGGCAACTTTTGGGACACCCCATATATGTGCTTACTACACAGTCACAAAAACATCCTAAATGTAGAAACATCAGTCCTGATGAAAAAATTACTTATGAACTTATATATATATAACTTTTAGCAATCTGATGTTTAATCTAAATACTTTTTCTACTTCCCACAAATGACAATTGCAACTCCTTCAATTTGTAGATAAAATTATCTTTACTTTTACATCACTAACTCCCAATTCTCCCTCCTTGGTTTTTGGATATGTGACTTTTTTTCTTACTACTTGTGAGCATTAGTTGTGTAGGTCAACTTGACTGAGTCATAGAATTTGGGATATTTGATCAAACTTTATTTTTGGATGAGTCTACTGGGAGCTTTTGGATGAGTCTACTAGGAGACATTAGCATTTGAATTGGCAAGGCAGACTGGCTACCCCCACACTGATCAGAGCCCTGTTCCATCTGTTGAGGGCCCAAATAGAAGGAAAAAGCAGAGGAAGAGAGAATTTTCTCTACAATCTGATTGCCTGGGCAGGAATTGCGACTGTCCCCTTCAGTGTTCCTGGTTCTCAGTCCTTCAGACCCAGGCTGGACCTACACCAGCAGCATTCTTGATCTGATGGAAAATAGTGGGACCTTCCAACCACCATAATTTCATGAGCCAATTGCCATAATAAATCTTTCTAGATACAGATACACAGACAGATAGACAGATACAGAAATAGATATAGATCTACTGGTTTGTTTCTCTGGAGAACCCTGACTAATACACTAAGGAAAGCTCCTCAGGCCAAGGCCTCTTTCAAAGTCCCCTTACTGTGGCCAATCTCGGTGGCTCACGTCTGTAATCCTAGTTCTCTGGGAGCCTGAGGTGGGTGGATTGCTTGAGTTGAGGAGGTCAAGACCACCCTAAACAAGAGTGAGACTCCATCTCTACTAAAAATAGAAAAGTTAGCTGGGCATTGTGGCAGGTGCCCCATAGTCCAAGCTACCCAGTAGGCTGAGACAAGAGAATCACTTGAGCCCAAGAGTTTAAGATTGCTGTGGGCTATGACACCATGGCACTCTACCAAAGGTGACAGAGTAAGACTGTCTCCAAAACACAAAACAAAACAAAAGGCCCCTTAGAGAAACTCAGGGGCCTTTTCCTGGAGCTCATCCTCCAGAATCTCTTACCACAGGTAATATTTTAACGCACTTCTCCTCTTCTCTGACATTTTCACAAGTTAGCTTTGGGCATACCATATTCTCCTAGGTCTCCTAATACCTCTGTGGCAAATCCCGCCTATGCTTCAATAATTACTGTGTGTCCTGCACAAAGCACACTCATTTCATCATCATATTTAATCCCCAAAATTATTTTGTAGGGTGGTTTTGTTTGAAACAGATGAGGAGAGTAAGATTTAGAACATTTAAATAATTTACCCAGCATTGTTCTAGAAGTGATTAAGCTTATTTTTGACTCCAGGTCTTTCTGAGTCTGAGTCAAGATTTTAACCATTACGCCTCACTTCCCCTCTCCCTGCGAGCAGCCTCCAGTGCCTCAATCCTGGGACTTCTCCCAAGTATATGCCTGCACAGCCACATCCGAAGGAAGCCTGGCCCCGCATCTACTACGCTCTCTCCCACCTCCTGCCTTATAACTTGCTGTTCAAGGTGCTCATCTTATGACCAAAACTAAGTTCGTCTTCTACTCAAAACTTCCTAAATTCTTCTTCACTGTATCACTGGCTTCTCCTGAACTTCACCCATGTGCCTTTTCTCAAACTGATTATTTGGAAATCATCTTCCATTCCTTCCTGTCCTTTTTCTTCTACATTCAGTTTCCTCACCAAAGATATCCTCCCCCCACTCCCACCTCCAGCAACATCTCACTACTCTGCATTTTTAAACAGATTCCTGGCTGAGACTGCTCTGGGATTCAACATCATCCTCCAGGCTAACTTTCCTCCTTTTGACGTCTTTCTTTAATCCAACTGTTATCACCTTGCAGCTCAGTTTATTCTTCTAGCCCTTTATCTTCATCTTCTATGGAATCAAGACATCGATTATAGATTTTCAGGAGAAGTACACAAAACATGTCTAACCTCTCTTATGTCAATTGGGTTCACTCACTTACAAGTTTAGGTAAACCCTTCTTGAAATTGTATACATTTGTGGTATGTCCTTAATGTCTTCCAGGATCATGTACTATAAGCTTACCCTCTAATAGTAATAATACCTCCAAGAAGCACTAATGCCATGTTTAAGGACCTTCCATGCTATGTGGGAAAGGGTTAACTCAGCAGGTCTTATTTGTCCAAACCCTACACATTGCCAAGAGAAGCCTATCTTCAGGACTACCCTTGACCAGGGCACGGGAGGCGAGCTCTGAGACCTTGGAATATTTTGTCTGATAGAAAGTTTTTTATATGGCTAAAGCCTTGGGTGACATGGCACATGTTTAATCAGATAGTTTCTTCAACAACGTGATTTATGATAAACTCCTGCCCTGGCTCTAGGGCGACTGAAGCCTGAGTAGCTGAAGTCAGTCACATGGGTACTGCTTACCTGCACTACTGAACTCCAATAAAATCCCTGGACACCAAGGCTCAGGGCAGTGTCCCTGGCTAGCTACACTTAGCAGAAGCTGTTACACATTGTTGCTGGGTAGGGCAACTCCACTAGAAGAGAACACCTGGAAGCTTACACCTGGTTGCTCCTGAACTTCACCCCATGTGCCTTTTCTCTTTGCTGATTTTAATCTGTATTCTTTGGCTGTGTTGAACCATACCACGATAACAAATGCTATGAGTCCTTCTGGTGAATCACAAGTCTGATGGTGGTCTTGGGGACCCTACCTACCCATAAGCCCTTTCTCTTCTCTTTAGTCAAATGTTCCTGTGAGAATTATGAGAGCCTTGCAATAATACTTCGTCTCATTAGAAAAGAAAACGTGATACTTTCACCAGATCTTTATTTTTAACTCAACTTTTGCTCTTTTTTTCTGACTAACAGGCAGAAAAAATGGTTCTGCCTAAGAACATTGTTGAAGCAAAGGACGCAGTAGAATATACTGGACTTAAAACACATTTTGAAAGCTTTAGAAATTATCCAAAGATTAAATATATAGGTGTTAAGCAAAAGGCTTAAAGAAAATTCATGGGAAAGTAATTTACTGGCATGAAATCTATAATGAAAATTGTATTTACTGGGTGAGTATACAAGGAGTGACACTTATATCACTATCACTGCACGTGAAGTTCTTTAACTTCTTACTGATATTCAAGCATTCTTTCCTTTTGTTCAGTCTTCAAATATCTACCAGTGACAAAATTTGCTCTTTTTGCTGCCTTTCGCATTTCTAAACATTTTTATATGTACTTATTTTGATTCTCATTTTTGTCTCACAGATCAAAATCTGTGAATTCTTTGGCATCAACTCCCTGAATACTTTCCAAATGTCCTCCTATGAATCATAATGAAACTCAGAATACCGCAGACTGGGTTGGTAAAACAATGATACATAGATGTAATTAACTCAAAGACACAGGCCTGCCTTCTCAGACTTCCCCATCTCAGTTACTGGCAGCCAACCCTGCCAGTAATTCAGGCACAAATTCCCCCTCCTCCCCTCCCTACTTCTCCCTCTATATCCAAACCATCAGCAAATTCTGTTGGATCTACCCCAACATGCATCCAGAATCCAGCCATTTTCACCACATTAATAGTCTAAGCCCCACACGATTTGCCTGCAACAGCCTTCAAGTTAGTCTCCCTGTCTTCACTCTCATCTCCCTAAAGGCATTCTTAGCATAAGAGCAAGAGTGATCCTGTTCAGTAACTCGGATTATGTCACTGCTCTGCTCCAGTGACTTCCCATCTCATTCAGAGCGGCACCAAAGTCTTGACAATTACTCTCAAGGCACTACATGGTCTGGCCATGTGACCTCTCGGCCTTCATGTCCTACACTGTTCTCCATGTCTCTCTCCCTCTCTGTTCCAGCCATGCTGCCCTCCGTGATACTCCTGTACACATGATGTATGCTCCGCGCCTGTTCCTTCTGCCTTGAATCCCCTAGATATCCACAAGCCTTGCTCCCTCATTTCCTTTCATTATTAATGAAAATGTCACTTTCTCAGTGAGGCCAATAAAGACCATCTTATTTAAATTATATCCTTATCATGCCCAACCACCACCATGCCCTAATTCTCTTCTAGGTTTTATTTTTCTTCATGGCATTTATGACCTTCTAATCCATGATATAATTTACTTATTTCTTTTATGTAACTGGCTCCCTGCTCTAGAACATCATCTCTAGGAGGGTGCTCTGCTTTCTGCTATATCCCACATCTAAGAGAGGGCCCAGCACTTAGTCAAGACTCAGAAAATACACACTGAATGAATAAATGTAAGTAATGTGTCAAGATGTAAGCCATATACGCTCTATACAACTATATAAATATAACGCATAAAAAGAAGCCATAAAAGTCTTTGAGTACCAAGGTAAACCATTTGGAAGTAAAATGCACTGTATGGCTTAAACCTTTAAGGTTACTTAGGGTGATTATTATAGATCTGGCTGAACTTTGGTCATGCCTACCGCCCTTCCAATCCTCCCTGCGTCCATCCCAGGCTGCTAGGTGGCTTGTTTATCTCCAAGTCTCACCATGCCATTACTAAGAGCCCAGCATGCTTCTGATCACAGTCTATGCCCTGAATGTCCCTTCTTGTTTCCTGACATTCCATGGATGCTTTTCTTGAGCCTTCCCAAGCTCTTTTTCTAAATGTCAACTCAAAACATTCAGCCCACCTCCATGGGATTAGACATCTCACCACTCTGCCTCATCTACCCAAGCCCAGACCAACTAGGTCTCCCTTTTTCTGGGTGACTGTTCCTTCCAGTGTTAAGACTTTTATTTCGGTTGCTCTGTTTGGAAATTTAGAGTAATTCCCTTCATGTCCCCACTTCTAACCATATTCTCACGGATTATGATTATTTTTCAATGGTTTGGTATAATGACTTTCTTAGGGTTATTACTTGCAAGTCTTTCTGTACTGCTAACTTTTCTTACACCTAGAGAATTCAAGAGAATAAAGATACTCTCTAATTATTATTTCTTATACACCTATACCATTTCTATGATTTTGTGCTAAAAACTTCTTATGGTGAGTATTTAGTTCTATCTATAAGGTGCTACTAGGCAGGAACAATTCTTGAGAAACAGCAAAACATGACTATGCCGCTAGAGACTACACATATTACACAGAAAAAGAGAATAGTTTCTGAATTATGGATCCATAATTATGGCTATGGATCCATAGGACAAAAAAAAAAGATGCTTCTGCAGAAATATACCAGCTAAGTTCCATACCTATAAAGTGAGGATAGAGATATATGCTATGTCCCAGGACAACAGGAAAGATTAGCAATAATTTGAGCAAGGTGCTCAGAGCCATGACTGGCATATAAAAGGTACTTAGTGATTATGAATTCTATTAAAAAAATATTCCAATTTCGAGCCTGACACATAGACAGATATTTATGTTTATGTCTGTGTGCAGGTGCAAGGTCGTGAATGTTTAACTCCAAGTCTGTACCCTTGAATTGGTGAGTCAACTGTCTAGATTTTATTCTGGTAGTGTTAGCCCCATTCTTTGCATCTCCTAATTAAGGCTCAAACCTTCTCCCAATATACTTCTCTACCCAAACTTCTATACACACCCTACCTACTTCACCCATGTCTACTCACAGCCGGATGATCTCTAATTGCTTCTCTTGATAAAACCTGATGGAATTCCTCCTTGTCCGTGCTGGAGAAAACTCTCCCTTTTGCACTAATCTTATTTTTAAACTTTCTTCTCATGTCTTGTCCTAAATGGACATGGAGACTAGATGACCACCTGTCAGGTGACTCTTGACATAAAAGGGGTGGGAAGCAATGTCACTTTGGATCCTTCAAATTTATATATTTTATGAAACAACTGACTCTTTCAATGACACCTGTCCCTAATAAGGAGCACAACAGTGCTCCCCCCATGGAGGCCAAATCTCACATTCTCCTAATCCCAAAGCAAGACAGCCAGTCTCTTTAACTCCTGGAGATACCTTAGTTTTCTAAGTGATTCTCTTGAGTGACTCTCCCAGCACTCTTCTCATCTGAAATCACCATTCACCTGTGTACTCTCTATGTATGTTTTTTATTCTGCACAAGTAATTTATGTTGTTTAGGGGATATTTCTAACCTCTTCAGTGACCTAAGAAAGCCCATTCATGTTTGTCCATTCACCTGTACCCCTACCGTAAGCATCGATTTCTACCTTACTGCACAGCTGCACCTGCACCCACTCATTCCTCTCCAACTGACTCCTCAGTAACAAGCTTTGCCTCTTTCCAAAAGCATTCAGTTCTTCCTTTATGACCTATACACTGGGACAGTAACATACCATCCAAATTTAGAGAGAAGACTGAAAGTATCCAGTACCCAGTATTTTATCTTCACATTCTTATTTATAATCTCAAACAGGAAGAAGTCACAGAGAGTGCCATACTGGAAAAAAAAAAAGGAAGAAAAAAGATCCTTTCAGGAAATGGGGAGGAACCCATACCTCAACCCCCTCTATGGTCTGTCCACTACTGGGGCTATTTAGGGAATGGTACAGGTCCAGGCAAACTGAAGACAGAAGAACCAATGCCAGCTCGGTAGTCAATTATCATATAAAACTACAGATTCCTCCTCTTTTCTACAATCTTCTGGCACACCTTGGCCATAGAGTTGTGGTAGATTGAAAAGATCTGACCTGAAGTCTGTTATGGGTTGAATTTTGGCCCAGAAAAATTTGTATGTTGAAATCCTAAGCTCAATCCCTCTGGTTGTGATCTTCCTTGGAAACAGGTTGTTGCAGATGTAACTGGTTAAGATGAAGTCTTACTGGAGTAGAGCAGGCCCTATTCCAATATGACTACTTTCTTTTTAAAGAGAGGAACGTGGAGACAGACAGTGCCACATGAAGATGGAGATAGAGACCAGGGTGAAGCATCTACAAGCTAAAGATGCCAAAGTGCCAGAAATGACCAGAAGCTTGGAGAAAGACATGGAACAGACTCCTCCTCATAGCCTCAGAAGCAACCAGCCCACTGACACCTGGATGCTGGACTTCTAGCACTGAGAGATAATAAATTTCTGCTTTTGTTGTTGTTGATATGTTGTCACAGCAGGCCTCCTAAACTAACACACAGTTCCAGCTCTACAATTTTCTCATTTCTAAAGTAGGCACTGCAATTCTGACTACATTCACAGCAGTAAACAACAAATATATATATATATATTATATATAAATACAAATTATATTTGTATATAATATATATTATAATGTTTACCATGTGCCACAAACTCTGATAAGTATTGCATTTAATCCTCATCTCTTTTGCACAAGGGAAGAAACTGAGGCACAAACCAATTAAGTAAGCTGCTCCAGGTGACATGGAAAGTGAAGGAGCCGAGATACAAATGCAGGCAGCCGACCGACACTACCCAGGAAATCTCACAAATTGCAGAGTGCCTCACAAACCAGAGAAGTCACCATCCGTGCATCCCTACTCAAGAGCCCTCTGTTTCCCTCTGAAAAATGAATAACTTTCTCATCTAAGGGCTTCCACAGTCTAGCTCTGGCCCGCCTTCTCAATCTCATCACTCATTTCCTCTCTCCATAAACTCTCCCTTCAGACTTCCCTGCACATCCTTGCTTGAGCACGATTCACATTGTGTCCTTTATTCCCAATTTTACTTTCATGGGAGTCCTCCTCTCCATCGGCTCCATACACAGCCAGGTACTTTTCTCACTCAAAAGAACACAACTGTTCTTTAATGCAGCCTACAGCCTTCCCTGGCAACTCAAGTCACAGAGTTCTTCTCTCCTGTAAACCTATCTAGGCATTGTTCAACATTCTCTGAGAATTCATGGGTGGAAATTCATGAAGGTGTTTGTATCATTGTACGTGATTATGGAAGAAATAAAATATTTACACGAACCACTAAAATAAAAATGAAGTACGCATGAGAATGACAAAGTATTACTGACATTTACAGAAGAGAATTAACACTTCCGGTTGGGGTAAAGAAGGAAGCACTGAAGAGGTATGACATGAATTGGGCCTAAAAACGGGGGTGAATATGAATGTTCAGTTATCTCTACCACACATTTAGTACTAATCGTATGCATGCATACTGAATTATTTGAACATCCATGTTACCTTCCTTTCTCACATTTATTGTTTGAGTCCTCTCTGGTTCCAAAAGGGATGAGGCAGATCTCACCTACCCAGGCATCAAAGGTAGGAGCTTTCCTTTGTCCTTCTTACAGAGTTAGGTACCAGTGAGTACATGCAATCCAGGCCTTCAAAAAATATTTATGGAAAGCAATCAAAGAATGTAAGAAGGAATGGAAATATAGAAAGAAAATGTCATAAAAGGAAGTATGTGAATTCCCATGATTTTTCAAAGAAAAATCAACCTGCCAGCCGCTCCATTTCTGCTTGTTTTCCCATGTGCCTTTGCTCTGCCAGCTGAGCTGCTGGCAATGCTTTCTTCCTTCCCCAGTTTGGCCTAAAATCTCCTGAGGCCCAATTTCTTCTCCCTCTCCAAGCTGAGTATTCTCTGCTCTTGTAACCTTCTGGATCTCATCCTTCTTTCAACTCTACCACACGCATTTCCCCCTTTATCACTTAATTGTTCTCACAAAGTTTCCCATTCAGTTTTCCTTCTCCAACCAGATTTTATAGTTCAAGGCTGGAAACCATGTCCTAATTATTGTGTGTGTCTCTCTGTCTTCTCTCCACCCAGATATCCCCTCAAACTCAGAAGTACCTGGCAATACTTGCTGAATGACTAAATCCTTTCAGTATTTCTATCGTGAAAGTAAAATGTTCTTTCATCTGATGCTCCAAGTTCAAAAGTACACTGGAAAAAGTTACGCTATGTATATCAAAGCATTCATTCCCCAGTAACCCAGATTTATCTTGCAATCACTAAAACTAGAAGTCAGTTACTTCACCAACAAGAAAAAAGAGGTGTAAGCACACAAAGAAGGATCTGTAATGTAACTACCCTAACAGTTTAACTGCTAGCTAAACTCAGCTTCCTTAGGCACAGGGTTTATCACTTTTGTGGCAATTTAGTAATACAAACACTCCCGTACCTACCTTCTCCAAGGAAGAGATGTTGGAAGCGGCCTAAAAATCTAAAATGTGCAAGACGAAATTTAACAGGTTAAGGTGAAATTGCACTTTTGATGTGCCCACCCCCAACACTCAAATACTACTTGTTAATTTGAATTTTATACCAAATAATTCTATGCAAATAGACATTAAGACTAAAAATTTTAATGGTAAAAATCTTAGGACTCTGGCATAGCATATACCCTAAACAGTTCTAGTTTCCTTAGGGAAGAAGAGTAGATCTTAAAACGTCACACTACAGTTTAAAAAGGGATAAATTTAACTGCTCCATAAAAGCAATAGATTCCTGTTTGGCTCCCTATTTCTCCTGGGTTCTCATTAGAACCAAACGGTTCTAACTCATGGAAAACTTGAGGTTAAGGTAAAGATAGAGGAAGAAGAGAAAAGAAGTAGCCTTGAAACTAAAAGGGCCAGCAAAAGACACTCTGACCCAAGATAACTTAGTAGGTTTTCAGCACTTTTAAAAACCAGTTTCCTTTGAGAAAGGTACTTGTAAAAGGCAATCCAGAATTGCTTTGAAACTACAGGCTATAAAACTAAAGTGAAACACTTAATTCCAAAGGCCCAGGACAGTGACCTTGCTGAGCTGTGCTTTTTGGCACCCTCACGCCCACTGACGCAGTGTTAGCTCAGAGTGCATTTTCCAACACCTTTTGCTGTCTTGAAACAAAACTGCTTTCAAGATATTTATACCTTAGTTTTAATATGCTGATTTTAATATTAAGAAAAAGCAGAACTATGGGCTTCAAACTACATAAGACTCAGTCTCCCAGATATTCTACCTTCCTAAACAAAATGAAAGTTCACAATCTACTTCAGGGGTGTGCAACCCACAGCCCACAGGCCACATGAGGCCCAGGAAGACTATGAATGTGGCCAAACACAAAGCAGTGGATATACTTAAAACATGAGTTTTTTGTGCGATTTTTTTGGGAGGGATATATAACTCAATCGTGCATTTCTCTAGCATGAACTCTGTACACAATAGTGCTGTGTCACAGTGGTACGCAAAAGACAGACACACTCTCACTATTTGTATGCATGCAAATGACTTTGATTTTAAAGCAGTGTGCAGCTTCTAGTGGGTTACCTTCCAAGTACAGACAGTTGAAGTGACACCATCAGATGTTACATGTACTTGTGGTTACTTATTGAGGCAGTGATTACCAATAATATTTCAATCTACCATTGCAAAGTCAGGCATTTAGTGCTATTTACAAGGCAGGTGAGCATTCTTATTTGACTACTGAGGCTACTTTCACACCTTAGTGGTACCTCAGACCTCATCCATAGCACTTTAGAATCCACTCTCTGCCCTGGCAGCCATGATGTGAAGAGGTCCAAATCTCACATTCTATTTTCCTGTCAATTAATTTCCATAATAAAAATAAATTTTCATAATAAAAAATTAATTATTTTTTTAATACCAGCCTGACTTCTAGGTCTCAAAAGAAAACAGAACCTAAAAAAAGAAAAACTACAGATGAAGGTGATTGAATGAAAAGGGGACAGATAACTAGTTTTTGTTGAGACAAATAAAAAGGAACTCTGCTTAATTTGTAGGGAATTTGTGCAAGTTTTCAAAGACTATAATTTGAAAAGGCATTACATGCAAAAACATGTGGCCAAATTCGATGCAAATGAAGGATTGTGTCATAAGGACAAAATAGTAGAACTGAAAAGAAATCTGTCTTCTCAACAAAAAAAAATTCTTAAAAGTTACAACTCAGAAGGATTCCACTGCAAAAGGTAGTTATGTGATATCATATTCAATAGCAAAAAATCAAAATGATATCCTCATGGTGAGCTTATTAAGCATATATGGAAATCATGGTAGATATAATTTTCCATAAAGAAAAGGGGGCCATTTCTAAAATCAGTTTGTCCCACCAGGCTATAGCCAGGTGAACTGAAAAAACTAGAAAGTCTATTAAAAGAAGTTTGTAGAGGAAAGCTGCTAATTTAAAACGTTATGCTTTGACAATAGATGACAACACCGATGCTATAAATGTGGTTCAACTTGCCACTTTTACTAGAGGTGTTGATGACAAATATAATGTGACTGAAGAAATGGTTTCTTTTGTGCCATTAAAAGAGGCAACTAAATCAAGAGATTTATATGAAGCAGTAAATAATATGTTAAAGTGATTTTCTTTGTCCATTGTCATCATATCTGGTATAGTTACCAATGGCGTCCTGGTGATTGTAGGTAAAAGAGAAAGAATTGTAAAATTAATAGAAGATGATGCAATTGCCACCTAAAACTCATAGTGGATGAAGTACCATTGCATAGTACCTCAAGAAAAATGTATGCACGAAAACTTTAAAAATGAGTAACATCATGTAAATCACCAAGACTGGATTTCATAAGGTCCAAGGGACTGAATCATTGCCAATTCCAGGAATTCCTTAAAAATACTGATGCTGGCTATGGTGACATCATTTACTTTACAGAAGTAAAATGGCTAAATCGAGGCCAAATGTTGAAAAGATTTTAGGATTTGTGACATGTTATCAAGTCCTTTATGGTATCAAAACCCAAATTTGTGCCAGAACTTGAAGATAAGAACTGGCTTACAGACGAACATTTTTAGTGGATTGAACTGCTCATTGAAATGAGTTAAACATACGTTTTCAAGGTGAAAAGTAATTTACCAGTACAATGTCTTCAAGGTGAAAACCAGCTTACCAGGAAAATGTTTCAATCCATAACAGCTTCACAAATAAAACAGAAACTATGGCAAGCTCAAATTAAAGCAAACGATTTTATGCATTTCAACACATTGGCTGAACACAGTCCTGTGAACAGTGAAAAATCCGTAGCTTTTGCTTTTCGATTTGATTTCAAAAAGCATTTGAAAATAAATTTCAAGATTTGTAGGAAAAATAATATTTTGGTGCATTTATGACTCCATTTTCAGACATTGTTAGTATGTTGCCTGCTAATTTTCAAAGGAAATGCAATTAATTCATTTTTAATTCTTAAGATTTTCTAACTCAGATGAGCAGAAGTCATGCCTTAGAGCCCCAGAAGACAAATTCTAACATCCCTTCAAGGCAACCTCTTTTAAACCTTTCTAAACAGAGAAGAATTCAAAGGTTTCCTTCAGAAATCCATCCTAAAGGATAAAAACATTCAGAAAAACTTCCCTGTATTTAGCAGAAATCCCTCTTGATGCTTGCTTTAAGTCAATTTCCCCTTCTTTTTCTTCAGGGAAGATGGAAAACAGCTGTTCAACATTCCCTTTCAGGCTACTTTTTTCCTTCCTGCCAGGACCCTTCCCCCCCTTGGGAGAAATGTAAACACTGCAGGTGAGTCCAAAATCCAGCTGGCCTATGACTGATTATCCATGGGGTTGGTGAGTCTGGCCCCATTTGTACCTCCTGGAATGATATCAAACTGCAAAAGACCCAAGGAAAGGTTGTTTTCCCCAGAATTTGTGGAATTCTAGAAATCTATCACTTATAGTCTGTCTTAAGATATATTCAAACAAAAATAGCGCAGCATCAGGAAAGGTTTAGTGCTGTTCTGCAGCCGGTGACCTTGGTCTTCACTACTGCTTTACCCTGTGTTGGCTGCTGGGTGCATCTTGGTATGAAATACCTTTAAACTAGTGATTTTTGTCACATAATTCTTGAGTTTCTTGTCACTGAGGCAATTTTCTGGATGTAAGTAACTTTAGAAGTGCAATAACCCTTTCAATACTCCAATCTAAATGTTTACTCTGTAAACAAAAGTATCCATTTCCAGTCTATAGGAGATTCACAACATAAGCTTCAGGTTACTACATTTTACATCAAATCTTATACATCCAACACTAACATTGCTACCTTTTATTTTAGGAATTCCTAACAAACATTCTCATGTTTCTTGCAATAGCCATTTGACGGCAACAGTAAAGCTGATAAACTGCCTGCATACTTCATAAATAAAAATATTATAGACCCACAAGCGTGGTGAGCCATTTCCTTTACAAGCTCCTTTCAAGAGTTATGAAATGATGATTCAACTTATTTGTGGTATAACATCGGCACGCATTAAATGCCTACTGCTTAGTAGCTAAGTTCCTTACACATGAGAAAAAATGCAAAAGCACTGATTTAACCTAGAAACACAACTTCACAATTTTATGGTATTTGTGTGTGCAATGACTTTATCAAATGGAAAAATTTAAATGACAGCTTTTTAAATAGTGGATCTATTCAATTTCTACGAAAAGAGCCAAACTACTAATTTAAACACTCACTGGGGATTTTAGTATGACTATCTTGTTATCTTTCACACTAACTTGGAGAGAAGAGAGGCTCTATTAAGTGTATAAATAGTACCAATAAAAAAATGTGGGTCTTTTTGGCATGCAGACACATACATTCAATTGCAAACTCTTTATGATCCTAAAACAAAACAGATGAACACAACCCACAATGGGTATGTCACATATGCGTAATTGAAAGCTAACGGTATGTCTTTTGTTATATTTTTTATACCTAGGTTATATTTATATATAATGGTTATAACTATTCCCAAATATAAAAGTCAAAGCAAATTATGCTTATTATCGGGATTGATTATAACTTCCACATATTACTCAAGAGACAAATTCTCTTCTTTCGGAAATTCTTCACTACCATTTGATGGCAATGGTCACCAAGATCATGTTTATAGAATATGCACGCCAAGGGAGTTGAAACAGATAGAAGGAAATCGAGTGGTAATCAATACACATTAAAATTCCGTAGTGTTATTCTGAATTAAAGACTTAAAAAACAACTCCATTCAAGAAATAAACAGACGGCCTGGACCATCTTCTCTTTCCAAATTAAAATCATTCCCGTTCTTCTTTGTGATCTCTAACAGACTCTCTGAATGCTTTTCTTCCAGTAGGTTTATACTCTTTGGGGCATCTGAAAATGGATCTGGAATCCACACCCTCAACAGGCTGGAGCTTGCCTACATGTGGCAGAAGTAAGCAACACAGTCAGTAAAGGGAAAAGACCTGAAGCCAAGAACTGAACAATCAACCTAGGGCTCTGCAGGAATTAGATGAGGCCCCCCACAGAATCCTCACAAGGTATGAGAAGAGATGCAGAGAAGGGAACAGAAGAGGGCTGCAGAGAGAAGGTCTGCAAATAGTTACAGAAGCCTGGGAAGGACAAGAGCTTTTTAAAGAGGTTAACAGTTCATGGGCAGTAGTGAGTAATAATAGGGATAAAAATGTAATCTGCAGAAAAATGAAATATAAGTCTTTAACAATGTTAATTTGGACTTACAAAGGAGAGAAGTAGAGTTAAATGTGCAATTTAGGTTAATCTCATATTTAAGGTGTGCTATTAATTACTTGTAAAATGAAAGACACGTCTCTTACCTTCAGAATTCCATTTCCATTCCCTTAAAATGAGGTTAGACACCTGCTCTACATCACTTTCAATTTCCACTAACTAAAATATGAAACTATTATGATTCTTTGAAAAAAACTGAAAGTATTAAGCAATTTTAAAATGCAAGTATTCGTGTAGCTATATAGTCAGAGACTTTTCCTTTCCTTCAGTTGTCTAAGTACAAATGAATTTATAAGCTAAAGTTTATTATTATAATTCTAAGAGCCCCACTTGATCCCATCCACAATACTTTCTACTTCTCTTTGTGGCTTCTTTCCTGTTAACACTATCCACTAACCAAATCCCTCTTCTATATATAACTAGGATTTGTGAAACACTAAAGTTAGATGATCAGAATGTGGAATTACATTTATTTATTATGTACATACAAATATTTCTTTAAAGAATAATTATTTCAGTTAAAGATATTATCCATTTAATGAAAATTTTTAAGTTTTAAAAGCAAATTTTCTATTAGAAAGGGGCATTTGAGTTGAGAAGACTTTTTGAAACATACATTTCTAATTACTCCCCAGTGTAGCAGTATTGTGAGATAAGGGCCTTTAAGAAATGATTGAGTGGATTAATACATTGATGGATTACTGAGTTAATCAATTAATAGGCTATCCTGAGAATGGGACTGGTAGTTTTATGAAGAATAGAAAGAGAGGCTCAATGCCTATAGCTCAGCAACTAGGGTGCCAGATACATACACAGGAGCTGATGGGTTCAAATCCAGCCCGGGCCTGCCAAACATCAATGACAACTACAACCAAAAAATACCCGTTGTGGTATTGTAGCAGATGCCTATAGTCCCAACTACTTGGGAGGCTAAGGCAAGAGAATCGCTTAAGCCCAAAGAGTTTGAGGTTGCTGTGAGCTGTGACACCAAAGTACTCTACTAAGGACAACATAGTGAGACTCTGTCTCAAAAAAAAAAAAAAAAAAAAAGAATAGAAAGAGAGACATGAGCTAGAACATTCCCCTCAACATGTGATGCCCTGTGCTACCTCAGGACTTTCCACAGTCCCCATCAGCAAGAAGGCCTTCACCAAATATAGCCCTTGACCTTGAACTTCTCAGTGTCCATAACTGTTAAGAAATATTTTTTTTCTTTATAAGTTACCTAGTTTCAGGTATTCAAGTTAAAAGCAAGAGAAAATGCACTAAAACAGAATTTAATATAGTAATAAGACCTATTCTGTCCTCTGCTCAGACACATTCTTCCAGTAGGGTTCCTGGTCGTAGAATCTCCTCAGGTACCTTACCTACCTGTATGGCAAAGATCCAGCCCCCCTCAGTTAACAGCATAACAGTATCTACTGTGATGAAGTTCCCTCTATCACAGGTACTAGTTGTCCTCAAAGGCCTGCCACAAACACATCCCAGGACAATAACAGTATTTCAATAACATTATTTCTCTTTAATTGCAGGAGGGTGCAGGGGGGAGTGGCAAAAAAAGAATATTTACTCTATTTAGGATTCAAACATGATAATGGTTAGTATTTAATATATGCTGCAACTACAAAAGGGTAGTCTTTGGCTAGTGTTTCTCCCTTTGAAAATAAAACCTCAAATTAAGTATCTTATTTTCCTTTTTCCTTCTCCAATCATTCTCTGAAATTATAATATTAACTCAGACTCATGTCATTTCTTTCATGCAACCGCATAAGCCAATCCAAGTAGAAATAAATACCAAAATACTCCATCACAGATAACATTAAGAAATGTATGAACAAATAATTTATTGTTTAATTGAAAAAACCATTTTCTTCTATGATCTTAAAACACTTTTTTAGATGCTAAAAAATATTTTTATAATAAGGCCCTGAGAAACATCAATGGACTTAAGAATGTTACCTCACAGATGAGGTAAACTACCAGTTTCCTCTCAGGGCAGCACTGCTAAATATTGGAGTGGATAGCCCTCAAATCTCATTGAAATGAACTGCATTAGCTTAGCTGTGAACTAATTTTATAAATACTAAAGTAGATGCACACACAAACATTAGTCACTAAGATGGTTGTGAACTCACCCAGCAAACCTAGCTGATAGCTTACCTAGTGTTTTCTCGCCACCAGGCCCCCCATCTCAGGGAAAGAAACTTTAAACAGCCTCTATCCATCAGGACCAGAAATAAAACCTGCTAACACCATTATAGTATAGGCCTATACCGTGTTCTCTTGGAAAGTTTCCTCCTTGTCAACATTTCGTTGTTTTTTGTTTTTTTTTTCAAGAATTCCCTGGCTCAGCGCCTGTGGCTCAATCAGCTAAGGCGCCAGCCAAGTACACCTAAGGTGGCGGGTTCGAATCCCCAGCCCCAGCCGCCAAACAACAATGATGGCTACAACCAAAAAATGGCTGGGCGTTGTGGCGGGCACCTGTGGTCCCAGCTACTTGGGAGGCAGAAGCAGGAGACTGGCTTGAGCCCAGGAGTTGGAGGTTGCTATGAGCTGTGATGCCATGGCACTCTACCCAGGGGGATAGCTTGAGGCTCCGTCTCAAAAAAAAAAAAAAAAAAGAATTCCCTTTTGGCTTGGCACCTGTGGCTACACTGAGGCCTGCGGGTTCAAGCCCAGCCCAGGCCTGCTAAACAAGGACAACTCCAACCAAAAAATAGCCTGGCATTGTGGCTGGCACCTGTAGTCCCAGCTACTCTGGAGGCTGAGGCAAGATAATCACTTAAGCCCAAAGAGTTTGAGGTTGCTGTGAGCTGTGCCACCACAGTACTCTACCCAGGGCCACATAGTGAGACTCTGTTTCAAAAAAAAAAAAAAAAAGAATTCCCTTTTATTTGATGACCATGCTATTAATATTTTTTTGTTGTTGTTCCACAACAATCATCTTAGGCTATTAAAATTTTTTAACCTCAATGTCAAAATGTACTCTTTAGGCCACTGTTCTTGTTTAATTTACGCTTGATGAAACTGATACTGACATCATATGCCAGTCAATGAAAAATAACTCTTCTTAAACTCAAACTCTCAAGTTCTACATTAGCAGCTCCAGAGAGCCACGGTTGTTTCTTATACGCCTCTATGTGTTTTCCTAAGTAGCCAGCGTTGTCTTACACTAAACCCACACAGAAGGGGTCGCTAGGTGGAGGCATCAAATTCAATCTTTCTCCATTTTTACTAGAACAGATCTTACCTACATACTTCATAAAAAGACTTATTTATATCTGCATAGTGACCTTTTAAGAAAAGGTCACTTTTTTTAAACACTTAAATACAAGTATATACTCCTATATTTTATTTCTTCTGTGCACATTACATTTTTTTGTGATCCCATTTAGTAACAGTCTGAATATTCTATATAATATTGCATAATCTATATTCCATATATAGGTTATAATGTACTGAGAAATAAAAAAAAGTAAACAAAAGGGAATTCTTGAAAGGTTAAATTCTACAATGTGAAAAATACTGGAGAGATTTCTAAGATTTCTAAGTCCATTCGCAAATTTAATGTAACATTAACCACGACGAATGAGAAAAAGTTTTAAAGAACTTTATAACACGAAGTTTCCCAGAAAAGTGTCATCTCCTGCCCTAAAGGAGTCCAGGTAAAGAGGTTCGCTTCAAGCTTCTAACCAATGGATTAGGTTTCAATCTCACTGCCGGCCGGCCTAAGCTGAGCCTGCAGTCTTAGACGAAAACGAAAAAGTTCTCAGGTCACAAACTTAGCTCGGATTCCAGCCGCGACAGATCAGGAGTCCCCGCGGCCTCACTTACAGAGCTTCCCAGCCGGTGAGTCAAGGCCCCCTCCCCTCTCGCCCGGGGGGTGCCGAAGGGATGGGGTTTACCAACAATTTCTCCGGGTGTCGCCGGAGCCAAAGAGCGCTGGAATCCAGCGTCTGGGGGAGGCTGGGACGCGCTTGCCTGGCTCCAACAGGAGCGAAATCAAGCTGCCTGCTCCAGAATCTGCACACACCACCACCACCACCCCGACCACCATCACCCGCGTCCGGCCGGGGTGCGCAGGGCAAAGACCGCGCCAGGCTGCGCCTCCCAAGCCGGCAGAGGGAGGCTGAAGCCCCGTGGGCCGTCAGGGAAATCGCGGCTGGGCCAGCCAGACCCGATGCCCAAACCGACCTCCAGGCTCGGTGCTGGGCATTCAAGAGGCGAGAAGGGACTCAAACCTGTCTCTGAGGTTGCTCTGCGCCCGGGAAGCCCGAGTCCGGCTTCACGCCTTGGGCGCCCGCTCAGACCGGGCCCCGGGCGCGCAGCCCGCGGCGCTCGGCACCCAGCGTGGGACGTGGCTCGCCGGCGCCCGGCCAGCCCCGCAGGCGACCCACCCGAGACCCCGGAAGAAAGTTGCGCCACGCGGGGCCCGGAACGGCGCCCGCCGCGCTCCCCTGCCCGCCCCTCGCGCGCCCCTCAGCTTACAGCTCCTGGCCGCGGCTCGTCCTCTCCGGCGTCGCCTCCTCAGCCTCGGCCCAGGCTTCAGCGCCCGTTCCCGGCCCCCCTAACTCCACCGCGCCCGGCGCCCTCGGAGCCGAGCCCCTCAGTGCGCCCGCCGCGCCATGGGTGCCGGTGGGCGCCGCGCCCCGGGACGCGCCGCTGCAGCCTCGGGCGGCGCTGCTGCGAGCCGGGCGGCTGGGGTGTGGACGAGAGGGGCGGAGGGCTGGTCGCGGCGGGCGCGGAGGCTCCGCTGGAGAGAGGAGGAAACCGCAACGTCACCAGAGCCCGGGGAGGCGAGGATGGGGAGGGGGAAACGGGGACCCCCTTCCCTGGGCGCACCCGGACCTCCGGTCGGCCAGGCTTTCTCCTCCTCCTCCTCTCCCGGGACTCGCCGCTCGCAGCTGCCCTCGGCCTTCTCCGCCTCTCAGCTCCGAGTCCACGCACCGCTGCCCACCAGGCCTCTTTGGCTCTGTAATAATTTGCTCTAGTTTCTCGTACACTTCGGGTTCCACTCTGAAATCACACCCAAAGGAAAGATAACTTTTGGAGGCCCAGGGGGAGGAGCCGATGCTTCCTTGCAGCCCTGAGAGAGGGAGGAGTGGAGGAGGACGCCGAGCAGCTTACTACCCGGGCTGGCGCCCACTCCCCTCCGTCTTCTCCAAGAGTTGACTGCCCCTTTTCTCCCGAATTCTCATAGAGGAAAGAGAGGAAGTGAGGGAGAAATCACTTTTTCAGAAACAGTTCTTGTCTTCACTGTAAGCGCTGAACCCTGCAGACTGACAGATTTTAATCATCAAAGGTCAGGACCAGAGTATTTGATATCTGCAGCTCACAAGAGGGAATTATCTTATCTCACAGGGATGTGGGAGACAGAGGGAGATCCCTCATCTGCGGGGGTCCTGCAGGTGGGGCATTTGCCATCTTCGTAGTCACAGCCTCTTGGAGAAGTTTTCTCCTTTCTCTTAACAACCAGCCACTGCAAACACACCTACCACCGGGGGAGGTGTCCGCTGTGGTCAGGGCCATCACCTCAGGGCTGGTTCCCTCCTCCCCCCCAGAGTTAGCATGTAATTAACCTACCAGAGCAAGAGCGTGCACACGTGATCTGTAGGTTGCTTACCCATTCATTACATTGGGAGATGTCTTACTGGTGGCAGCGAGGTTTGTCTCCATGTTTGCTTAAGGCCAGCTCCATCCAGAGGCGCTCCAGACCTACAGAGGAAAGTGCTTCCATCTGGTCCCCTGAAGAAAAAAAGTGGACGTCCACTTTTATACTTCTCTTTTTCTTTACAAACAGGTCAGGAGGAAGTGGTAGTGTGAAATGTTTAAAATGTGGCTGGGTGTGGTGGCTCACACGTATAATCCCAGTACTTTGGAAGGTTAGGCCAAAGGATAACTTGAGGCCAGGAGCCAGAAACCAACCTAAGCAACATACTGAGATCCCATCTCTACAAAAAACAGAAATCCTGGCAGGCTCAGGCCTGTATTCCAGAAACTTGCACGCAGAGGTAGGAGGATCACTTGAGCTCAGGAGTGTGAAGTTACAGTGAGTTGGGATGACTCCACTGCTCTCTGGCCCCCTGTCTTTAAAAAAAAATAAAAAAAATTAACTGATTACTCAGGTAAACCACTGCTTTTGCATAAACTTCCTGATGCTTTAGAAGAAGCCTGTAAAGGAGAGAAGAGTCTTTGGAAATTAAAACTAGCTTTAATCTGGTTTAAATCCTTACTATGCAATTTAGTACTGTGTGCCTTGGAAGGCTAATTCAACTTTAGAGCCTCAGTTTCCTCATCTGCAGTATGGATATATAATACCTTCATTGAACAATTATAGAGAAGGTACAATAAAAATAGCTAATTATATATATTTTTATGAGACAGAGTCTCACTATGTCGCCCTCAATAGAATGCTATGGCATCACAGCTCACAGCAACCTCAAACTTGTGGGCCCAAGTGATTCTCTTGCCTCAGCCTCCCAAGTAGCTGGGACTACAGGTGCCCACCACAACAACCGACTGTTTTTTGGTTGCAGATGTCACTGTTGTTTGGCAGTCCCAGGCTGAGTTCGAACCTATCAATTCCGGTGTATGTGGCCAGCACCCTAGCTGCTAAGCTACAGGCACTGACTAATGATTTTTGAGATCTTACTCCTAAAAGGAGGCAGTGCCCACAGTCATTTGCTCCCTTCACACACACACACCCCCGCCCCGCCCCGCCCCGCCCCGATTTTGCCTTTGATCTGGAAATCTGCCTCTGGATAACATCCACCTCTTGTAAATGACCCTCCACCCCTTACAGTACATCTCCACAGATGTGCAGTTGGGCTCTCTGGAGTCTATAGGATGAAGTCAGCCTTGATTCCACAGGAGAATACTTCCGTTTGCCAAGATGCATACTCATTCCATCAGCTTTCTCTCTTCTGATCTAAAAGCTCTCCGTTGATTTACTTTGCCAAAGCCCCTCTCAAAACCTGATCCCAAGAATCAAATTTAAGATTCTGCCCAAATAATAGAATATATAGATATTGATGGCTTTGTCTAGTACTGTATTTCCCTAAGAATATACTTGGAATTTTAATGGCAGCGATATTACCAGATTGACTCATATTATAATCTACTAAAAACTTAAAATGTTATCCTGTTTTTCACAATTGCTGCTATGACACACTTTCTCAGCCTACACTCAATGCAGTTTGTGTTTAGCACTTAACAGGTGATGCATTTGGAATGTATTGTGTTAAATTAGACCTCTTTCTGTTTCATGACATGTTGGGTGTCAGTGATGGAACTGAGTAATTCTGCCTCTAATTTTATGTCCTCATAAATCTAGTCTGTATGCCATGTCATCATTTTAGTTCTCATTTTGAGGCATACTCCACTGCTAATTAACACTTAATTTGAATGCCATTAATGAATATGCTCATCAACTGAGGACCCACATGTTTTCTTCCCTTGTCTCAAGATAGCAGCTGGTGTGCGTAGTGTATGGCAACTTTGTAGAAATTAGAAAAAGGCACCCTCACCCTCATGTCAGCTGAAGGATTAGGAAGAAGTGTTAATTTCTATTTATCTTCTGCAATTTGGAAGAGACAGTCCAGATGCAGCCCCAAACAGATAGCAGCTGTGCTTTGCCTATTAGATGCCTTTGCTCTGCTGGTATAACAACGTTGTCAAGAAAAAAAGGAAATGACTACTTACTGACTTTCTGTTAATGTTAATCTTTTCCTTTTCTAAGTGCCCAGATGGCAATAATAGGTTTGCAAATTTTGTTCCATGTCTGTGAAAAGTCTCTTATCTTGATTTCAGGAATTGGGCTTCTTTTTTGAAAACAGAAATTCCATTTGTCCACCTCCAGTGTTTTAGTAGCACTCTGTGCTGATTCTAGCCGAGACTCCCTAAAAGTAAACTCTCCCTAATAAGATATAAATTTTCTAGGCAAAGGAAGGTAAGCTATAGAGAGCTAATGTGTATTTTCTTTTTTGTTGTTGTTGTTTTTTTTTATTTGTTTGTTTTGAGGGGTTTGGCTGGGGCTGGGTTTGAACCCACCACCTCTGGTGTATGGGGCCTGCACCCTATTCCTTTGAGCCACAGGTGCCGCCCCTAAGGTGTATTTTCTTAACAAATGTCTTCACCTGTCTTAGTTTCTTAGTTTTCAACTAACTTTTACAAAGTTTATTTTATCCTTCACATTAAGAATTTGTTCTTTCATGATAGAACAAAAACCAAAGTTAGTTGGGTTTTATCATCCGTTTATCTCAAGCAGACGCATCCCTGCCATCTTCTTTTTGTTTAAACAAAACCAAAAACCAAAAAAGAAAGAAAGAAAAGAATGCATTTTTTTTGGTTGTCCTCAGTCTATTCTTGGCTCTAGCCTAACAGACCCCAATATTACAAGGCTGTTCTGGTTATGGTTTTTGTTCTCTTGTTCAGTTTAATTCATTAAATTATACTGAACTCTACCCTTTAGCTTTTACCAACCACTCAGCTGGTTTATGATCACACAACAGCCTCAGTCCTTGAAATGCTTTTTAATCTTTTTCTTCCTCAGGCCAAAATTATTCTCTTTGTAAAACGGCCTCGCCCTACACCTATAGACTCTCTCCCCCTCCTGTCACTAATGAGGTATGGTCATTTTGGTTTGGTCAAGCCATATTGCCCCTCCTTCCATTTCTGAACATTCAGCCCTGGCCAGACAACCACCAGCTGCTGCTCCAGCCTTTCTTCTTCAGGCCTGCCTCCTTGATTTTTCCAGGGCTGACTTGCTCCTCTCCATTATGAAGACAATTTTGCTGCTACTTCTTCATCCCTGGATGACTTAAGCTTCCTGAGCTTCATTTTCATCTGTAAAACAAAAGGGAACATTAATCTACATTCTGAATCATAATTGAGTTCTACTTCCACCCTGAGCTAGGATTTGAAGTTTTTATATACAATTCGTCTTCAGATCCAGATGTTCTGGCCTCACAATCCTCCAATCGATTGGGAACTATGCCTGGCATGTTTGTATGTGTATCACGTATCCCCACTGCACTGATGATGGCATTGAGCCCATCACACTGATGGGGAAACAGAAACTCAGAAAGCACGATTCCAATACATCTAAAGTTTGGGCATCACTATTCTATGAGAGTGTTGCTAAACAGGCGCTTAAACCAAAAGAGGCATTAATTAGATTTAGAGAATATGTTTATTTGCTACATTTCTTCTGGTTTAATAATTATATAAAATATTGTGAAGATTGGTTTTCATTTACTCAAGCTCACTAACGTATTTGTTTCTAAATAACTTTCGTAAGATGTACAATTTGGGAAAAATAATACTTGAGTATTGGCTTAAGTAGTGAAGTTGATTTTGTGTTGCCTTATTATTCTTCATAATGAATTCCAATGAAACACTTAACAGCCAGGTCATTCAGACTCTTCTGCTGATGAAATGAACAGTGTTAAGCAAAGAAAATCATGGCTGTTTTGCATTTACGGTATCTCTTAGAGGAGAAATAATTGACAGTTTGCTAATGTTAAACTTAACTACGTAGTTCAATGACATGTCCTATATCCTTATAGAGGAGAAATAATTGACAGTTTGCTAATGTTAAACTTAACCACGTAGTTCAATGACATGTTCTATATCCTTTTCTCACCCAACTCCAAAGAATACACACTGATTCTTCTGCATTTTCTTTCAAGTTCCTGATTTTTTTAGTGGTGCCATTTTGAGTCAATCATTTTAATCATCTTGACCAAAAGGAAAACACTGGATTTTTTTTTTTTTTTGAGACAGAGTCTACCCTGGGTAGAGTGCTATAGCATCACAGCTCACAGCAACCTCAAACTGTTGGGCTTATGAGATTCTCTTGCCTCAGCCTCCCAAGTAGCTGGGATTACAGGCTTCTGCCACAATGCCTGGCTATCTTGTCGTTGTTGTTATTGTTGTCATTGTTTAGCAGGCCCTGGCTGGGTTCAAGCCCAGTATCCCCAGTGCATGTGGTCAGCACCCTAACCACTGAGCGACAGGCACTGACCCAACACTGGCACTTGTATAAAATGCTAAAATAACGACATCTAAAAGCTCAACCACACTTTAACAGAAAAACAGCATGCCTTAGAATAACTTATCATCTAACTGAGAAAGGTAAAAGGAAACTTGGAATAATTATATTCCAACCCTTTCATTTTAGAAGAAACTAAAGTTAATATAGGTGGGAATGTCACCAGTTCCTGCAGCTAATTACTGGTGAAAGTGGGGAGGCACCTGTGGCTCAAAGGAGTAGGGTGCTGGCCCCATATACCAGAGGTGGTGGGTTCAAACCCAGCCCTGGGCCAAAAAATGCAAAAAGAAAAAAAAATTACTGGTGAAAGTGAAAAGAGAAGTCAAATCTCCTGATTTCTGGACGAATTTTCTTTCTCTCACTTCTCTATGCTACATTTTTGGCCAAAAAGTACAACAAACTTCTCCTTTTGAGAGTCTCATGTTTATATGAATGCTGGAAATTTATTAAAAATGCAATGATGCATTTTCTCCAATAACAAAATGTCAGGACATAAGGAGAAATAAGGTTCATCTTTGAAGGAAAGAAAGTGTGTATGAGATGTCACCTGTCATTTAACATTATTAAACTTAATATGTATGTTACTCATGATATAATTTTCCCCTTGAAATACATCAACCAAGCTCACATCACTACATACTTAAAATCACTACTTAACTAAGCATCAGCTCTTTATCTTTGATAAATTTTCACCCATCTTGAGTTATTTATCCTCTCATCGTACCTGAGAATTAAGGCATTTAAAAATTCTAACAAACTTCCATTTTTTTATTACATGAATAAATTTTCTAAATTTCCTGCTATTATAGAAGAAGGCTAGATAGCAGTGCTTCTGTTCAGAGTGGGCAGATCGATATTATGATGGGAAGATCAGCTGAGTATCTATCATGTATATATGATATATATATAAATCATAGTATGTATAATCTATATTTTAAAATCTCCCTTTCTGATTAGTCGTTAAATATAATACGATAAAAAGCAACCATTTTGAAGTAGAAATAAAACAGTGAATACTAACAATCTTGGATTGTAGTGTAGTGAAAAGTCACTTAAAGGCCATCTACCTGAATTGGACAAGCTGTAATGTTGTTTGTGGGAAAAATGAATGGGTTAATTCTGGAAATAGAGAATTTCTTGAGTTCTGTGATTTGAACACTTAATCTTTTACAAACTAGAAGTATGAACCCAAAAGAATTTTTTTCTTCTTTTATCCCCCCCATACATTGGGAAAATTTATTAATAACATAAACCATGATAACTTGAGGAAATCACTTAACCTTTTTGAGTCCCAGTGTCTTTAGCTATAAACAAAAGAAACTGCCTAGTTCATTTGTCCTCGAGTCTGGTTATACTTTAGAAACACCTAGGAATCTCTGAAAACAAATTATAACCTGCACTAACCCCCAAATTAAAACAGAATTTTGGGAGGATGTGGCCTAGGCTACTGGTTCTTGAAAGTGTGTGTTCATGGACCAGTGGTATTAGCATCACTAGTATATTAGTTAGCTCCAGCTGCCATAATAAAATACCATAGAATGGGTGGCTAAAATAACAGAAATTTATTTCTCACAGTTCTGGAGGCTGGAAGTCTGAGGTCAAGGTGCTAGCCAATTCTGTTTCTGATGAGTGTTCTGTTCCCAGCTTTCAGACAGTAACCATCTCACGTAGCCCGCATGTAGAGAAAGAATGCTTTCTTTCTTTCTCCCTCTTATAAGGCACTGCCCTTCTGTCTTCCTTTAAATACCAATTACATTCTGAAAGTCCTTTCTCCAAAAATAATCACATTGTAGGGTAAAGTTTACAGATGAATTTGGGGGAATTCAGTCCATAGCACTTGGGATCTTGAAAATTTTCAAACCCAACCTCAAATCTATTAAATTAGATTCTTTAAGGGTGGAGGCCAGCAATCCAAGTTTTAAAAAAACTCTGCAAGAGTTCAAGGACCACTGGTCTAGGCCAGTGGTTCTTACACCAGACAGCACATTTGAATCGCCTAGGGAATTTGTGAACCTTTGATGCCTGGGACCCTATCCCACGGATTCTAATTTATTTGTTGCAGGTTGCATAGTCTAAACAAATTTTAAAGCTCTGAAAGTGAATTCAATCTGAGGACCTCTGATATAGAAGATCTCTAAAAATCTTTGCAATCTGAAATGATATAAATTTTAATATAATGACATATATAAATATTTAATATAACATGATACATAATCTAGAATAATATATGTCAGTAGGAAGAAGATAGGATCTCTCTATTTTAAGTCATCAGATAACTCACATTGGTTTGCGGTCTTTTTTCTTTGATTGCTTGATGATATAATGCATTAAACTTGAATATTTGAGAATTACTATTTTCATAGAACCTTTGCTAGATAAATGTTTCTTTGTTCTTCAGTAAAACGCAAATATTTATTTGATGGCCACTGTCTTTTTAATGGATAAGACTAAATAACCATTTGAATAGCAGCCAGATGCTTACAAGATATTTTAAAAGAGTCTTAACAAATTTAGAACAAGAAAAAAGAAAAGAAAATAGTGACTAATTCTCATATAAAAATAGTGACTAATTCTCATATAAATTGGATTTGATTTTGACTAAAGTACATTAAACATTAATTTTTACTTCAACTTGTTAATATGTTGTTTAGGATACAGGATACTGCATCGTCATTTAAAAGTGAATTATGTTTGTAATTTCCCCTTTATAATATTATTTTTTTCCAATTTTAATATCAGGTGTATTCAGATTAAGCAGAATGATTTAGAAGTATTTCTTATTTTTCTATTGTCTGTAAGATTTGGCATGATCTTTTTTAAAAATCATCTTTTATTTTTATTTATAAATATTAGTTGTCTATTTTTGGAGACTCTGGGAAAAAATAAGAAGAAGTTAATTGATGACTCTATACTGAACCTCAGAGTCAAAGCATTCTCTTATAGTCATACTCTTACTTGACAATGTGAATGTTACGTTCTTTGCATTACTACTATTATTATTGCTTAACACTTTGTTGCAGCAATCGTCTGATCTCTTTTCTGAACGTATTGATCTTCATTCATTCTTTACGAGGTTTTTTGTTTCTAGTCCTTATCTTTAACATCGTTATTGTTGGTAAATTTTAAGCCTTTTTAATTCTGTGAAGGCAAAAAGTGTTAACCTATATCACATGTATATGTAAAAATAAAAACATAAATATTTGTTGACTAAATAAATGAAAATTATAGATATGTAAAAAAATTCATATATAGTTTTATTCATATATTTCTATGGGTGGGTTATTTCAGCTAGAAAGAAGTTTAAGTAGTTTGACTAAGTTTCCTGCAGTGAGTGAACACAGCTGCCAGGGGACCCCTGAGCCCTGACGGGCACCATCACCTCTGGGAGTTGCTACATCTGACAGACACAGCATGGAGGTAACAGGAATTCTTCCTCAGTCACTCAGATCTTTATATTAATATATCTGTGCCTAGAGAAATAAACCCTGCCAGGGTTTATCAATAGATTTCTGATTAATTTCTTTTTACTTTTATAGACTTAGTCCATTTTTTTTTCTATTGTTTTTAGCTGGGGCTGGGTTTGAACCCTCCACCTCTAGCATGTGGGGCCAGTGCCCTACCCTTTTGAGCCACAGGCGCCTCCCTAGACTTAGTCCATTTTTTGCTGTTATAACAAAAATGCCTGAGACTGAGTAACTAATAAAGAACAGAAATTTATTTCTCAGGGTTCTGGAGGCTAGGAGTTCAGGACCAAGGGGCCAGCAGGGTTGGTGTCTCATGAGGGTTGTGCTCTACTTTCAAGCTGGTATCTCGGCGCTGCCTCTCCAGAGGGGAGGAACGCTATATCCTCACAAGGCAGAGGCACAGAGGGCTCAATCTAAGGGCTCACCCTTTTATAAGGGGGCTAATGCCATGACTTAATCACCTCCCAAAGCCACACCTTTTAATACCACCATAATGAGGATTACATTTCAACATGAATTTTGGAGGGAACACAAAATTTCAAACCATAGTGTGGACCATTCAAATTGTAACCAGCTACTCATCAACATGGGCTAGGTAATCAATGAAATTGGGCAATTTTAAGTGGCCTTCTATTAGAAAAAATTGCATAATATTCCATGAAATTATAATTTTGCATTGCATTCCTGAAACAGGCCTGGAAGCCACAGAATGAGAGCAATGGGAAGCGTGGGTTTGGAATATGCAGACCTGTTGAAGCCATGTCCCTGAGGTCTGGAAGCGAGGACTTGGTGATGGAATTCACAGACTCAAGAGGGCTTTGGAACAGGGTGCCTAGGCAGCCCCCATTTCCAGTTTTGATTTATGTTCTGTTCAAACAAAACATCTCGCTTCCTGAGTGCTGCTTTGGCTTGATTCACCAGAGTAGTCCTTCTTAATCCAAAGCAATCAAGAAGAATTTACTTGGTGGTCAAACAGCATTTTTCTGAGTGCTTGGAAATCATGAAGGTCCAGTGTTGCACAATATTCTCCAGGCATTCAAACAGGCAGAGGTGTCTACAGGAAAGAGGAAAACCAATAAATGTGCCAGACTAGGCCAGCGTCAGCACAATTCATTTACTTTACAATCGCCATTCCGGTCTAGTCCAGAGGTGGCAGATGTCACTTTGGTTAATTCTCAGTTTTTCACACTTCCTCTGTGTCTCTGACACACCTAGTGCATATTTTCATTAATGTATTCACCATATTCTGTCATAATTAGTAATTTATCCATTTATCTATGGAGCTAGATTCAAAGTTCCTTAAGAGTAAAGACTGTGACTGTGTCATCATCTTTATACTTTCAGAGCCAAATGCAATGCCCACTGTATGTTGGACACTATATACTGTCTAAATAATAAAGGCGTAAAGCAATAACTGACTCTGGGAGGCCAAGGCAGGATGATTTCTTGAGCTTAGGAGTTGGAGACCAACCCCAGCAAGAGCGAGACCCCGTCTCTACTAAAAGCAGAAAAATTAGCTGGTGTGATGGCATGCACCTGTCATCCCAGCTGCTCTGGAGACTGAGGCAGAATGATGACTTGAGGCCAGGAGTTTGAGGTTGCAGTGAGCTACGATGAAGCCACTACACTCTATCCAGGGCAACGGAGTGAGACACTGTCTTAAAAAAAAAAAAAAGAAGCAATGACAGAAGTCTACTTATATTCTAATGATGCAGTTATAAGATGCTTTGAAAGAATAACTGTGGCTCAAGCAGCTAAGGCACCAGCCACATACACCTGAGCTGGTGGGTTCGAATCCAGCCCAGCCTGCCAAACAATAATGGCTGCAACCAAAAAAAAAAAAAATAGCCGGGCGTTATGGCAGGTGCCTATAGTCCCAGCTACTTGGGAGGCAGAGGCAGGAGAATCACTTGAGCCCAGGAGTTGGAGGTTGCTGTGAGCTGTGATGCCACAGCACTCTACCCAGGGGGACAGCTTGAGGCTCTGTCTCAAAAAAAAAAAAAAAGAAAGAATAACTGTATCAGGGTAGAGCTTGTGGCTCAAGGAGTAGGGCGCTGGCCCCATATATTGGAGGTGGTGGGTTCAAACCTGGCCCTGGCCAAAAACTGCAAAAAATATAAATAAACAGATTTATAAAACAACAACAACAACAAAAAACTGTATCATTCACCAGTGCTAAGATTCAAAGCAGTTGTGTGATAAAATGTTAGAAGACAAGACAAGACATAGCAAGGGGTTCTTCTCTGGATAGCAAAGGAAAAATAATCACCATGTTTAGATTTAAATAAATCAAGGGCAGTTTTCATTCCAATCATATAAATTCCTGGCTTCTAGGGCGACAGCAATGTCCAAAGCGGTACAAATTTGCATTATGTAAAGATATATTCCTACAAGGTCGACGATTAAGTTTCCAAACTCATCCTAGAAAAAGTACTCTGAAGGGTGGATTTGGTGCTGGCATCGTGCATAGCTTCCCAAGGGGCATACTCTGAAGGTGACCCTAGTGATATTCATCAATAAGATAAGTAGCATTTTTCCTAGGATGAGTTTGTGAACTTAATTGTCTTAACTTATATAGCTCTTAGGGATATTAGCCTGGTTATAGAAAAAGCTGGTATCATAGGTCATTTAAATTCTCTCTTTTCATTTATAAGACTTTGCTATACAAGACAAAATCATTCGTATTCTTACCCACCTTGAATTATTCACCCCAGTAATTTAGATGTACTGAATGTACATTTCTTATTTCAAATTAATGTAATGAACAAAATAGACAGTGTCAATTATAATCCCTAAATTTTAGCTACTCCCACTACTCATTTATATAGTGGTAACTTGGAAAAATTTATATACTAATGACACTCTCGTAGGCTTATGGATCCAGATGGACTTGCGTTCCAAGTAAAACATCACTTTTCAAGCCAGTAGGGAGGAATTAATTTCAATTGATGAGGTTTTAGGAATGTCTCCTTAGACAACTGGATATAACTGGTTACTAATGTTTAAGAGAGTTGGAAATAATTGGTTAATAACTCCTAACAAAGATAGAATCCGTGGGCTAGATGGGCACTTTTCCTCATCTGCTGGGGTTTGCACTGCTCACTCATCACCCAGATTTGGGATGGGAGCCAGTGCAGAAGTGCTGTTATAGACACCTGCCACAGCCTCTTAGAAGGTCAAGGTTAGGACCCAAGAGAAGTAGATGAAATCAAGATCATATTCAGTAAGGGTAGGGGATTCCACTTCTTAGTTGTAATGGTGATGTCATTTATGAAAAGACTGTGTCTGATACAAGCAAGGACCTAAAAGAGAGATGGATGGGGTTGAGAAAAGAGGACCTGGTTTCTGTGATCAGTTGACACCCGCAAACTTAGAAGGATCTTGAAAAGTGGGAGGAGTACCCCTTTAAGGAGTAGTCCTGGGACTCCTGGGAGAGACTGAGGGCTCCACCTAACCTGAGATGATCCTCTGTAGTGTGACAGGCTTTTTTTTTTTTTTTTTTTATTGAATGGTAACTATGTACATTAATGCACTTCTTGGGTACAGTGTGGGGTTTTCACATGCAATCCGAAATACTTCCATCAAACTGGTCAACACAGCCTTCATGTCATTTTCTCAGTTGTTGTTTTAAAACGTTCACATTCTACTCTTAGAAAGATTCACTTGTACCC